>BJCM01268148.1:0-21776 GCA_018326385.1 Flaveria bidentis
TAGTATTATATATAGTTTCTCATTGTAACTCATAAACCATGCTTGTAAGAGTCTTGTAACATTTGAGTTGAGAAGTAATATATTCAAGTACCTTGAAAATCACTTCTTGTGTTCTTTACTATTTATTATATTGTGATCAACTCTTATTAACTCTGCCTTCATCCGAGTGTTGTTCAAGTGAGTTTGAGGGAAAAACAAAGTGTTAGTGACATAAACTGATCCTGCATTTGGTATCAATAGGCTCTTGATTGTGAGATCTTACCATCCAAATCAACCTGTTTTTCACTCCTCCCTACAACTCACTCATAATGGCCCTTAACAAATCCGAAGTAGAGATGGGAACTATGACCAAAGCTCCCATCATTACTTCTAAAAACTTTAGGTCTTGGAGCAGAAGAATGGAAGGCTTCATCAGATACCAAGACAACAAAATGTGGAACTCCATTGTCAACGGCCCGTATAAACACAAGGTGGCTTCACCTGGAGGAAATGGTGCCATGATAGAAAAATCTGTTGAAGATTATTCTGACGAGGACCGCGGACATCGACAGCAATGCTATGACTATTCTTATGACTGCAATACCCAACTCCATCATGGTGGGGTTTGAGCATTGTTAGTCTGCCAAAGAATTGTTTGATGCACTTGCTCAGATGTATTCAAGATCCAACGACTCCAAGAAGGACTCACTGAAGCAACAGTTCGAGAACTTCACTTACATTGCTGGAGAGACCCTCAGCCAACAGTATTTCAGGTACATGGATCTTATCTCCTCTTTTTAGTTTGTGAAGATCACTCCTGAACTTAGAGATCTCACCAGAAAGTTCATGAGTGCTCTTCCAAGTGAGTGGTCATTCTACTGAGTCTCTATCAAGAGGACAGAGAACTTGAACACTCTTACTATGACTAAACTTTATGGCATCCTTGATGGATACCGTTTAGAGATGGAGAGTAAGAAGGGCCACCAAACAGGCAGACGTTTGAGTTTTCCTACTAGCAACGCTTTAACGGTTGCTGAAGGCCCGGTATCCCCACAACCTTAGCACTACCTGACTTACTACTAGCAGCCATCCTGCTCCTCTAGACCTTACATCACTTTTCCTGAGACCCCAAGGTCTCAACAGGCTTAGCACAGTTCCTTTCAGGACATCTATGCCTTTGTCTCAGGAAGTGGACACTCTGATGATTTTCAATAATGTTTTAATGATCTAGAGTGTTTTAGTCCAGACGATGTTGAGTATGTGGACATAGTCTAACAGATGACTCTTTTAACCTACAGAGCGAAGAAGTTCTTTAAGAGAACTGGAAGGCATTTCCCTCAAAACCCAACTACCAACAAGTTTGGGTTAGACAAAACCAAGGCAAAATGTTACAACTATAACCAACTTGGTCACTTTGCAAGGGAATGCAAGGCTCCCAAAACAAATTCGGGAACCCCACAGGCCTCGACACATCCCTCTAAATCAAAGCCCACTGGAAAGTCAACTGAAGCAGCTGCAATGGCTCAAGAAGTTGACTGGAGCTTTATGGTACAGGATGTGACTCCTGTTCAAGCTCTCATGGCCGGAACAGATGATAACCATACTTTATTTCACTGTTCACCTTTTGTTAGATAGTACAGTTGCCAACTTTAGTTGGTGACAAAAGGTAAGTCATGGACCTGTCATGACTACCATATCTTGGATAAGACTTTATCTAAGATACCTTAACTCTAGCATTGTAGTATTTGCTTTAGTTATAGGATCCCAGCTAGAATCAAAGTATATCCGGCTGTAGGTAGTATTATATATAGTTTATCACTGTAACTCTTAAACCATGCTTGTAAGAGTCTTGTAAAATCAAAATAAGGGCTGATATCCTTGTTTATATATAGTTATAGGATCCCAGCTAGAATCAAACCATGCTTGTAGAATCAAAGTATATCCGGCTGTAGCTAGAATCAAACCATGCTTGTAGAATCAAAGTATATCCGGCTGTAGGTAGTATTATATATAGTTATAGGATCCCAGCTTTATGTATATCCTTGTTTTTAAGTAGTTTTTTAACATTTTATAAATTAGAAATGTATTATCATATTATAAAATCAAAATAAAAATGATTTCATTAACTAAAACATTTCTGAAATTATTTTATTAATTTTAAAAGTTTTAAAAACTTATGATTTTAAATCTAATTACCTTATAAAGGATAATAAGGGTTATAAAAAATAATATTTATATGATTTAAATGTTATAAACTTTTTATGGTTCAAATGTAGATTATTTAAAATATTATAAATCTATATGTTAAATAAATAATTATTCAAATAGTTAGTTGAGTAATTATTTAAATAATTAATTCATGTTATATCATACTTAGTTTATAAATTTATTCCGTAAACAATTACTTAAATTCTTAAATTCCGTAAACATCTAGTTGACCAATGACATTGCCTGATTGCCTCTATCTCCTTTTGAAGCCGAACTCTTTAGTAAACCTGTCTTAATCCTTTGAGCCAACTTGTCAGCTTGTCTAGATTGACTTGGATTGATAAGTGGCATGTTGATAAGGTCAAGACCTTCATAGTAGTTCAAAGTCTAAAAATAGAAGACTTCTTGTTGCCCTTGAACTCTTTGAAGAATAAGGGCTCTTCTGTTAGCATCATACATTCACCCTATGATGTAGTTGGAAGTTCCTTGAGGTGGAGATGACACGGCCCTTGGAATGCCTTCCTAAAAAGACTCTGAATGAAGGAGTCTATAGAGTCCACATCAATATGAACTTGAGGAAGTTGCTAAGTATGGACAATTGCAAGTAAAGATGGTAAGTCCTCAAAGTCCATGCTCTGTGAAGAAATCCTACGTTCTGTGATTGTAATGACTTTCTCCCCCCTTTTTGGTAGCATCACCCTCTTGCATAGGTGAGCTAGGAGTTAGTTAATCACATTCATAGGTTCTTGTGTTCCTGGTTGAGCTCTTCTTAAAGGTCTCTCAGCTAGTTTCTCCTTGAGATAAGAAATCTCAAGTTGCTGACCATTGTCCCTATTGTGTAAGGTAGTCACCTAAGATTCCAAGTGACTAACCTTAGAGACTAGATAGGTGTATGTTTTTTTATAGTTTTTGCACCTTTAGTCTCAGATTCCCCTCTTCTTCATTGGGGGATGAGATAATTGGACCAAAGTCCTCAGTCTTACCACCAGCATGGTGTTCTTGGCTGTTGGTTTTCCTCTGCTCACTGACTACTTCAGATGGAGTATCAGTGGGTTGAGTTGTCATGGTTGAGGTCTTAAATATGTATTCACTTGCAGAAGTGAGAGCCTCTTCCATATGGACTTTCTGAGTAGAGTCAGGAAGATCCACCTCTGTAGTGGGTAGATGATGTGGGCTAGACAAGGGAGAAGTAGGAGCACTCATCTCTCTTTGAGTGGGGGAAGAGAAGAGAGACTCATGATACTCACTGAATCCCAAGTCCTCATCATCATAGAAGTCAAAGCTGGGGATTGGCTGGTTAAGATCTAAAGGCTGGGGATGGTAACTTTCCCCTGAAGGTTGTTCACTAGAGTGTTGAGACTCTGAGTGAAGGCTTAAGGCTATTGGGCTAGTGAGCTTATCAGGTTGAGCATGAGGAATCTCACCACTGATTCTTAAAGAGATGGGAGTGGTTTGCTCCTCAGGAAAAGTGAGAGCTCCAGTGTCCACTTCCTCCTATGTGGGTAGTATTATGGTGGCCTACACAAACTGAGTAACTTGTGTAGGGGTTCGTTTGAATTTTCTTTTGTATGTGAGGGTGATTTGTGGTTGTTTTGGTGTTTGAGAGGTAGAAGGTGTTGGTTCAACATTAGCTTGTGTTGCTAGGTTGTCACTTTTAGCAATGAGCTCTAACATTTTAGGTACAAGGGTTGTTTCTACCCCCAAAGAAATCAACAGTTGGTTTCTTCAAAATTTTAAAGATGTCGGGCTTCATCTGTCCCAATTTAAGAACATTATCTATTTCCCTCAACTGTTAGCCCGGTTCATAGTTATGAATGTGTTGAACATATCTAGAAAACATATAATATTCTAAGGAGTCTAAGTAAGCAAGCAAATTTGTATAAACAAACTGAGAGTACCTGAACTTGTTCCCCCTGAACCATACCATGTACTATGAAGGAGAGATCCTCAAGAATCTGGTCCAAACCCCCATGCTTGCTGGACAAGCTGTGGATGACCACATAAAGTAAGTACTTTCACTGGGAGGATACTGTTCCTTTCCTGAAGGTCTTGACAGAAAAATCTCCCTCATAGCACATCTGCTCAAAGGAGTGGTTGACAACTTTTTTGGGAAAGAACAATTCACCTTCCTCATCATCTAGCTGAAGATGGGTGTTTATGATGGCTGGAGTGATGAAGATTGTCCTCCCTTGCATTGTGGCAGGCAGTGCCTTCTCTCCATCCAGGATGACCTTTTGATAGGTCTTCCAAAAATCAAGAAAATGATTCTCATAAAGAACAAGATCAATGGTAAGTGAGGTGAAATAGTTTGACAAAACCAAAAATCGACAAACCTCAGAGAAATGAGGATCTTTCTCATAGTTTAACAGAGCAACCTGATTGTGTTTCCTATGTAACTGCATGGAAAAGTTTGGGTCATTTCTGCGGTTGAAGTTTGTACATTTGAGAAAGATTCGAGGTGAAGGAAAGGAAGAACAAAGACGGTTTCAGAGAGAATTTTGGGAATTTAGGTCTGGGGAAGATGGAGATGATAAAGAAAGAGAGGGAACCGTTGGGTTTATATATGAAATGGATTTCAAATAAAGTTAATGAAAAAGGATAAACTTTGAAATTTGGATGTCGATCTCGCCTCTGAAAATGTAGTTATCTTTTTGCTCAAAAGGTAGTTTTTTTGGAAGTCGAAAATCTTTCGAAGGTAATTTTTCTACGGAAGTTTTGATAAAAAGCTTTCGAAGCCAAAATGACTTTGGAAGATATTTCTGAGAGTTTTGAAAATTTTGCTTCGGAAGAGAATTAAGACTTGGATGTTTTATTCACTAAGAATAAAGATTCCGAGAGTTAATTTGCATCGGAAGAAAATTGTCCTTGAAAACATACAAGTACTTAAGGAAAAAATTTAAGCTTTGGAAGGTATTCCAGAAATTTCTTCCGAAGGTAATTTTACTTAAGCAGTTGTTCGTTTTAAAGGCGTAAGTTTCTTTCGAAGATAAAACCATATCTTCCGAAGGACTAGAAAATCAAGATTTTCAAAAATCTAAGGAAAGTCTTCTAAAAGATTTTCTTCTAGAGAAATCAAAAGCTCATAAAGGTGATAAAATAGACAACTTAGGACACATAGATTTTAGAAATAATATGAATTAGTTATAAGAAAAAGCTACTCAAGGTTAATCATCCCAATAGCTAATATGAGATATTTAAATATCTGCTCATCAAAATCTTTGGTGAACAAATCAGCATATTGTTCACTTGTGTTAACTTTGACTAGTTTGATTAATCCCTTTTCAAAGTTATCTCTAATCAAATTATACCTGATATTGATGTGTTTTGTCCTTGAGTGTTGCACAGGGTTCTCTGTGATAGAAATGGCACTATTTTTGTTTATGTGAATGGGAGTCTCCTTAAAGTTGAACCCATAGTTAAGCATCTAATTCTGAATCCAAAGCACTTGAGCACAACAGCTTGCAACAACAATGTATTCAGCTTCAGCAGTTGATGCAGAGACACAGGATTGCTTTTTGCATTGTCATGAGACAACCCTTCCACCAAGAAACTGACATCCCCCTGATGTAGACTTTCCAATCATCTTGCATCCACCATAATCACTATCTGTATATGCATACAGATTAAAGTCAAAATTCTTTGGTTACCAAAGGCCAAATGTTGAGGCACCTTTTATCTTAGAATTCTCTTGACTGTGATAAGATATGACATCTTGGGGTTGGCTTGATTTCTTGCACAAACACATGTGGCAAACATGATATCAGGCCTGCTAATTGTAAGGTACATAAGAGACCCAATCATAGCCCTGTAAAGATGTTCATCCACACACTCCCCCTTCAAGATCAGGCACAAGGGAGTGGTTTCTTTCTATGGGTGTCTTAGCAACCTTTCAATCAGTCATGTTGAACCTCATGAGTATGTCTGGAACATACTTTGACTGACTTATAAAGATGTTATCTTCAACTTGCTTCATTTGAATTCCTAGAAAGAAATTAAGTTCCCCCTTGGCACTTATTTCAAATTTATCCTTCATCAGCTTCTCAAAGTCTTTGCAGTGCTTTGGATTAGTTGAACCAAAGATGATGTCATCTACATACATTTGAACTAGCATCAAGTCATTTCCAGTTCCTTTGATGAAGAGAGTTCCATCTATAGTACCTCTTCTGCATCCATACTTGCAGAGATACTGAGATAGAGTCTCATACCACTTCCTTGGTGCTTGATGCAACCAATAAAAAGCCTTATCAAGCTTGCAAACATAATCAGGATGATCAGGGTCTGCAAAACCAAGTGGTTGTTTGACATACAATTCTACATTAATCACCCCATAGAGAAAATCACACTTGACATCAAGTTGGTAGACCTTGAAATTCTTGGATGCAGCAAAAGCTAAGAATATCCTAACAGCTTCCATTCTTGCTATAGGAGCAAAAACATTTGTGTAGTTAATTCCTTCTTATTGTATATACCCTTGAACAACTAGTCTAGCCTTGTTTTTTATGACAAGTCCTCTATCATCCTTCTTATTCCTAAACACCCATTTGGTTCCTATAGTAGTCTTCCCATGAGGAAGAGGACATAGGTTCCAAACCTTTTGTCTTTTGAATTGAAGCAACTCCTCTTGCATAGCTTCAACCCAACTTTTATGTTTTAGAGCCTCATCAATCTTCTTAGGCTATATTTGAGATAAGAAACAAGAATGAAAAAAAAAACATTTGCATCATGGGTTTGCCCTCTTGTTCTTACCCCTAAATCAACATCTCCAATGATGTTTGAGGTAGGATGAGACTTGTGGATCCTCATGGGCAACCATTTGTTCCAAAGATTTTGATAAAGAGATCTTTATCCAGTCTCTTCTTTTAAGAGGACAACTTAATCATAATCCCTCGCTTTATTTACTTTTTTAATGCAGTTCGGGATTGAACGAGGTTCTTAAAAAGAAAGGCTATTAATCTTCCCTTATGGGCTTATGGATCTAATGGATCTTAGCTGAGTAATCACAGCAAGTTGCTGAGAGAGATCTAAATTAGAAAAATTTAGATATGGTAATAAGGTTTCTCCCACCACATTAGCACACTTATCAAGTGAAACTTGATCTAATGAGTGTGTGACATCATTCATGTTGTCTTCAATGGAGTGGTTGTCAACATCAAGAAATTCTTGAGCACTTTCACCACCATCATGGTCTTCTACATTTGAAGGTTCTTTATCTAGTTATTGAGCCTCTGAGCTGGAATTTGAAGGCATCTCAGATGTATCAACTGAATTTGTTATTGTTGTGCTGATAGAAACTTCATTTGTAGAATTAGTTACAACTAGAGTTGGAGATGTATAGCTTGAAGGTCTTCTCAGCTCAAATCTTGGATTAGGATCACCTGTTGGTAAAATATCTGTAGACCCTGAAACATTCTCACAAGATTTGTTAAAACAATTGGTAACTAAATCAATATCAAATAGACAATCAGGACCAGAACCAGTTACACTTGATGTGTGTTCATTGAAAGTCACATTGGCTGATTACTTAATAATTCTGGTTCTGAGATTGTAAACTCTATAAGCCTTAGCTTGGGAAAAGTATCCAATGAAGTGTCCATTATCTGATTTCTCAGAAAACTTGGCTCATGAGGAATGACCACCCCGGGTTTGAGAACAATGCACTTATGCTTAGTAAAGATCATGTTATGATTCTGATCACAAAATTGAGATACACTCAAAAGATTGTATCCAAGCTCCTTGATAAAGTTTACCTTCTCTATGCTGAGCTTACCATTTGTGACCTTGACCATTCCAGATATGTAACCACCTTCATCTCCTCCAAAAGAAACTTTCCTTCCATCAATTCTCTCAAAGTTTTGGAGTAGTGACCTATTGCCTGTCATGTGCCTGGAACAACCACTATCAATGATCCAGACATTCTTGTTTGTCTTGAGTTGTTCCTGCACAAAATAGATGGTTAGTTATATTTGGAAACCCAATCCTTACTTGTCTTGGGTTTATCAAAAGCATTTGAAGGTAATGAAACAATAGTTGATCCTATAGTCATATTTTGAGGATCCTTTGCTGTTGTTGATGGAGAACTGTCAATCACTTGATCTTTCTTGAACTTTCACACCACCTTTACAAGTTTATACTTGACCATCAATACTTCAGAAGTTTTACAAACTTTGGAGTTTTGATGAATGGTCCTTCGGAAGATCTTGTTATCACTACAGAAGGCTTCAGTGCTTCGGAAGTATTTCCTTCTTCCGAGACCAAATTTTCTTCCGAAGGCAATTTTCCACTTGCCTTCATCTTCATTTTGGAGCTTCCGAGGGAAACAAATTTTCCTTCCAAAGCTATTTTCTTCTTGGAACTCTTAGAAGTCTCTTCTTTGGTCACATGGAGAGTGCTTTTTGGAATGTAAAAATAATCTTTAGCAAGATGACAAGTACTATCACACATAACACAATTCATTTTCTTCTTCCTAAGAACCTTCCTTTGAGAACAAGACTAAGCTTGATCACTTTCCTTCTCCACCTTCATCTTTGCAGATGTTGAGACAGTTCTTTTAGGGTGAGAACTGCACTTGGAGCTGGAAAGTTCAGGCTGTGTAGTAGTGGTACATAACTGAACAGCCTTCTTCCTGATGTCGGGATGATTTGAACATGAACCAGAACTCTTGGTACTAGAGTTTATGTTGATGTCTTCAGTCTTAACCATTTCAAACCCTGCAGAGATAAAGACTTTTTTCTACTTAGGGTCAAAAGTGGCCTTGATCTCCTGAGCCTTCTTTGTTTTTCTCTTGCTCTTTCTGATCAAGTTCTTTCTCATAGACTTGGTTATGACAGGTTTCTTACTCTCCTCAAAAGGATAGTGACCCTTCTTAGAATCCGCTTCTTCACTCTTATCAAAGGAAGTCTCCACTATCACTTCTTCATCCTCTTCACTTAAGGTGTCTATGAGAGGAAACTCATCTTCATAAGTTCCATACCTAGAAGATCTTACAGACAAGATTGTGTATGGAGGAGCTATCTCACTAGATCCCAGACCATGTTTATTCTGATAATAGACTTTTGCATGCAAGGATGAGGATATAATGTTCTTGAAAGCCTCTTCTTCAAGAACACATTTTTTTGCCCTGGCTTTGCTGATTACAAGCTCAGCCTGGCATTCAGTCAACTTGGTTATGAGATCTTTGATCTAAGTCCTATAGTTGGTATGTTCATGTTTAAGACTGAAATGGTTTTCTCTAAGTCCTCTATCTTCAACTTATAGTCATTTTCAGATCTTTTGAAAATAGATTTTAAGATATTCAAGGACTCAAAATCAAATCTCATCTCTAAGTTGTAGGACTTATATCTATTAACTTTAGCAATACACTTAGGTGTACAGAGATTTTCCAATACATTTTCCTCATCATGGTCAGCCATTAGTTCTTGGTTTGGAGATGCATCTTCCACTTGAAAACACCAGTCAAAGCCTCCTTCTTCAACAGCAACTGCAGCTTGCTGCTTTGGCTTCTCATTTTGGGTGGCTTTTATAGTGTAGTTTGGTCTGGTTTGTGCTTGGCCACCATTTGTCCTTGGTGCCTTGCACTCCCTAGAAAAGTGATCCATTTGGTTATAGTTGTAACACTTTGTGTAGAATGTGAAACTTCTGAAGCATTCTACTTCAGCACTTTGTGCATGCATGCAAGACAGACTGTTTGGATGTTTTGGATTACATCAGCCTTATATGAAACCTTATAGTTTCTTAGTTAGTTGAGCATTGAGATTTTCAATCTCAAGTTGTTGAGTGGCAGACCTATCCTCTAAATTCTTAACCTGGACTTAAGGTTTGAAACTTTAGAAAATAGGTCTCTAATTGTGAGTTGCATACTTCCCTCAAATTCTTTAGAATAATCACGAGGAGATGAGGTAACATACCTAGTATGAACATCATCACCACTAGATGTGGTTTCTTGACACCCTAGTTTCACTTGCTTAATGATGTCTCTTTCAGAGTCATCAAAAGGAAAAGTTGTCATAGATTTAGTCTAAGAAATGTGACCATTGTCATGAGAGTTCAATGAGACATTCTTAGTAGTAGCAGCTGAATCTACATGACTACCATCCACATGATTGGGACTCACCTGAGTTTGGTTCTTTGATGGGGGCTAGAAATCAGAGGTTTCTTTAGGCTCAGTTAATCCTTAAATGGTTGTTGTGGATCAACATCATGGCCTTGAATAGACATGATTTCTTTATTAGCACCTATTAAAAGGTCAGTGAAAAATATGGATGTTATGCCTAGTTGTAAGGATTCCAACAAGTCTGATGCAGTCAAAAAATTCTAAGCATTCGAAGTCTCTCTGCATGCTTTCACTAAACAACTGAAGTAGAAATGCTTCGGAAGTTTTACACCTCACACCAGAAATACTATAAGTGTAAAATCTTTCGAAGCCAAGACCAATATCTTCTGAAGCCAAATATGAAGTCTTCTGAAGCTTCAAAGACAAAGTCTTCCGAAGCCAATATTATGAAGATAGATTTCTTCCGAAGACTTTTACGTACATGCTATTATCTGATGTCCTATTCCATAAAGCTGGACCACTTTTCCGTTGCAACTCTGTTTGACTCACCAACTTTCACAAGTTGGTGAAAAGGTCCATGCTTTTAGAATACTATACATTGAGGACTTGAGTTTAAGCTTTCTACTTTATGTACTTTATCCTTTTTGTAATATATTAGGATGTGAGCTATGACATGTCATAGTCACTAGTCAAAAGGCAATCTGCCTTTTGACTCTACATTTGATTTTGTTGTCTAGTCTTATGTATCCAGTTGGCTTTTAAAGTATAGCCGACTGTAGGATGTAGTATAAGTATCTAAAGTACTTGTAACTTTCTTTTATGCTTTGTGACACTTTGTAATAGAACTTGAGAAAAAATATACTGCAATCTTGAAAACCAAATACTTGTATTGTTATATTGTTTTGTCTCTTTTTTACTTGTGTTCTTAGCATCTCCCATAATAGTTAAACCAGTTCCCTATCTGATCTGTTAAACGTTCTAAAGAACTCTCCTCACTTGTGTTGTTGTGGTGTAAAAGTGCATCACCCCTTCTAACGGTCTTGCATTTGGTATCAAAGCCTGTAAAGCTCTTGATATAAGATCTCACCTTTATAAGATCCCAAACACACAAAAAACACTTAACAACTCAAATGGGAGCTATCACCAAGGCTGATATGGAAACTGGAACTATGACAAAGTCTCCACCGATCACTCCTAAAGAATTTGATACTTGGTGTCAAAGAATGGAAGGCTTTATCAAGTCTCAAGACTCCAGGATGTAGGACTCTATTGTTGAAGGACCTTACATACCAAGAACCTCATCTGCTACTGGTGGTGGTATGATTCCAAATGTTATGGCTGATTTCTCTAATAAAGATAGGAAGAGAATAGAGATTGATCAAAAATCCATGACAACCCTTCAAACTGCTCTTCCAAACTCTATCTACATAGGCTTCAAGAAGTGCAAGACTACAAAGCAACTATGGGAAGCACTGAAGCTTATGTATGAGGGCTCAACTGAGGCCAAGGAAACAAGAATGATCCCCTCAAACAACAGTTTGAAAACTTCACTTTTAAAGTAGGTGAGACCATGACTCAACAATACTTCAGGTATGTTGAGATTGTGGATACTCTAATGTATGTTGGAGTAACTCTTGAGAATAGGGACATTGTAATGAAGTTTATGTCCTCTCTTCCTAGACAATGGACACACTACTATGTTGTTATAAAAAGGTCTGAGAACCTTAAGACTCTTACTCTGACTGAGTTGTATAGTATTCTCAATGGCTACCAGATGGAGATGAACATGCAAAAATCATTTGGTAACTCTAGCAATCAAATAAGTTCAGGCCTTCATGTGACTGAAAGGGATAGCATAGAGCATCAACATTATCTTATATGCTACCCTGACCACTCATAAAAAGGTCCATTCATCACCTTCCCAGAGACTCCAAGAGAAGGTTGCACTCAAGGAGGTCCCTTCCAAGAGACAAGTTCTTCTCTTGCTTTTGTCTCTGCTAATGAATCCACGTGAAACTTTCTCTTCAACCTTGAAGACCTGGACTGTATCGATCCAGATGATCTAGAATATATAGAGATAGTTCAGCATATGACACTTCTCACCCACAGAGCCAAGAAGTTCTACAGAGGACAGGGAGGAAGTTTCCTAGCAATGCAGCTAGTGGAAAGTTTGGTTTGGATAAAACAAGGTAAAGTGTTACAACTGTAACCAAATGTGAAACTTTGCTAGAGAGTGCAAGGCACCAAGAGCAAATGGTGGCCAGACTCAAGCCAAACCAAACCACACTGAGAGAGCTCCCTAGAATGAGAAACCAAAGCAGCAAGTTGCAGTTGCTGTTGAAGAAGGAGGCTGTCTGGACCGTGTACGTACGAAATACCAACAAATTCTACGTATATACCGAATCAAATAGTGCGGAATCCTATTTGATTGGCGATCCAATCAGTGAGAACAAATACCTGATATAAGATTGAAACTAAATGTTATGAACGAATAGAAATCGATCAGGAATGATCTATGAAGTTGGACAGGCTTCCTTGGACGTTCTAGATGGCTAGGGTTCATAAGAGTATCAGGTGTTTTGAATTCCTCCTATTTTTCCATGAATTAAGTGGTATTTATAGGTTATGGGTTTCTAATCGTATGACTGAATCATTAGCATGGTTCAGTCGTGCGACTGAATCCTGCGATTGATATGTACGCACGACTGAAGGTTCATTCGTGCGACTGAGTCAATCTTATGTCTCAATCATGCGACTGATCCAGTCTCCTGGTTCAGTCGTGCGATTGGTCCATAAGCATGATGTATTCATGTGTATGGTCCATAAGCATGGTCCATTCCCATGAAGACTCATACGACTAGGTTGAACACATTTCTCAATCATTATTGACTAAGAACCATGCATAACAACCTCAAACCTATATAGTAAGTTCAATATATTTTAACACACAATAATACTATGAAATATTAAACATTATAAACATCAACCACATAATATATTTCATTTAACCCATTCATTACATATGTGTAAGACATGAAAGACATTTATATTAAGCTCATAAACTAGGTACACATGTATCTACAAACTCCTCCTTGGACCTAGTTTCCTCTATTGTCTAACACTCTTCATATGTTTTTGGAACTTCTTGTACTTCTCTTTTTGTGACTCCTGCATGTATCTCGAATGCAAAGCAGATTCGTATGACGTGTTGGAATTGAAGAGCTTGTACTATATCATGCATGTCATAGAACAGTGGCCACTTGTACAATGTGTAAACATCTTCAACTAACAAGTTGGTTCGCCACATAGGGTCAAATACCTGGATAGTATCTATCTTTCCATGTTTGTTTAGAACTATGACTGCTTCTCCTGTCCTCCAATTATAATACCACCATTTGAAGTATGGAGTGAAGTTCTGAGACATTTCCCGTAAGGGAATCTTTGACATTGTGCACGGAGGACTCCACTTCAGCACTACTTTTGGCTTCCCAGATATTTGGTCCACTTCAGACCTACGGATGTACCTCTTCGGTTGTTGAGGTCTGAAGTTTACCCACCTGGTGTTGTATTCTTTCTTCAACACAGCCTCAAACCAACCTGACAGCTTCCTTAGATTAGCATATAGCAGATCTAAGCCCGCCAGTCAGTTGAGCTCAAAACCTGGAAGAGTCTTCAGATCATGAGGATATCTAAAGAACTCAATCCCCTTTTCTCTCTTAACAGTATAGACATTTAGGTCTTCAAAATAAGCCCACACAATGATTTTGCCGGACACCTTCTGATGTTTCTTGACTTTGTACAGTTTGGTGTAGGCATTTAGCTTTGTAGGTGCGCGCTGGGACTTCATTTCAGCAAAACAAGCCGCCCATTCAGCTTTTTTCAATTCGACATTTGCGTCGGAAGCTTGGGCAGAGCTTTCTTCTTTCTCCTTTTCTTTCTCTACTTCATCCAGCTTCTCAAATGTAGCACTGCCAAAAGTGTCACCCAAATTGGGTATAACATTGCCTTCGTGGTCAGCGTACTCTGGATAGTGCTCAGCTGTAATATCCTCAATTTCAATCTCATCTACATCCTGCAGGTCTTCATCACTCAGTACATCAACTTCTGGAGCATCTTTGACAATTTCATCAGGATTAAGTCGGAATATCTCAGCTAGCTGGTCATCCGTTTGATTTAAACATTCAACTCATCACACATTAATCATTAATCAAGACATTTAACCATAAGTAATCATTAATTACATTAATGCAACACATAATTTAAGTACAAAAGTTTCAAATACATAAACATTTAATCATTACCTTTGTCTTGATCTGTAGTTTTTTCAGCTTGTGCCAGACGAATACACCACACAATCTTCAATCAGTTCTTTAAAGGATACTTGATTGGGATGAAATTATCACACTGCAGATGCACCTGGAACTTAGTTTCAACTTCACGGTCATCACCTTCTTTGAGGATCTTTAGTACTTCTTCAGCAAGCTTTTGGCTCTGTTGTGGATCAATCTGTTGTTCATAAGCCTACGAGATATTCCACTGTAACCAATAAGCATCAGCATCTTGTACATAAAGTGAGATAACCTCATTAGTTTCTTGAGAGTCTTCATTATCCATACCACCACCCATTTGTATAGCATTATTCCCATCTCTATCCAAAACATCATATTCATCCTCTCCATCAAGCAGGAGAGGATCATATGAGAGCACGTGGATAGGTGGTTTAACATTAGTGCTACATATGCATTCTGGATTTGGTCGGATATCTCATCTATTCCTCCTCTCCTTGACGCTATGCACTTATGGATGACATGAGCTAATAAGCACTTGAACTGGGGGCACAAGTTTCTCTTGTTGAACAAACCTGCATTGATGTCCCTAGTGTACTTTATCCTCAGAAAAGCATCTACATGTGCACATATGTTGTGCTTGGTGGTCATTATCCATCGTTCAGCCATATTGCTGCAACACAAGAAATGTATACATTAGATTTGTTGGCAGACTCAATAGGTGAATTTTGAATGATTTTGTTCTACTGATTCAATCGTGCGATTGAATAATACAACTGAATTCAGTCATACCAGTATGCATGCAACTGAGTTCAGTCGTGTGATTAAGCATGCGACTAAGCTTAGACATATGCTACCCTGTGCGGTTGAGTCAGTCGTGCGACTGAACCCATAAGCATGGTTCGATTGAGTCATTTGGCTGGCTCAATCGTGCGACTGGGTTCATCAGCGTGTCCATTCGTATATCTCACTGTTAAACACCAAAATAATTTACTCTTTATCAAAACATGACATTACACTTTGTGTTTAGAATCATTTGGACCGTAAAGACTCAAATTAGCACTTAGATTCATTTAAGCCAATGTGTGACCATTTAAGTGGTCTATTCTTAAGAGTAGTCTCGTTCTGAGTTTTAGCATCTTCAACACTTAAAGATGCACTTAAGACATTCATTTTGACCGAGTTCAGTTGCAGTGTACCTGTAGATGAGTAGAGTAACTATTAGAAACACTTATCAGGCAGAGATCACAAGCAAATGATGTTTGAGTAGAGTATCAGTATGTTCTTGCATATGAAGGGTGAGCGATTGAAGGGTGTTACAAATGCAACCGACTCCCCTCTATTTATACTGAGTTAACATTAATTCGTGCGACTGGGCCCATTCGTATGATTCATTCTTGCGACTGGGGTTCAGTCATGCGACTGGCTCATACGGCCTCATCCATTCATGCGATTGGTTCATTCTGGTGATCCAATCGCATTGGTTACTCCATGCTTATGATTCAGTCGCACGACTGGTCCATACTTATGGTTCAATCGTACGATTGGCTCATACTAGTGATCCAATCGTGCAACTAGTCCATACTTATAGTCCAGTCGTGCTATTGGCCCATACTTATGGTCCAATCGTGCAATTGGCTGATGATCATCTCAGACATGACCTTTTAATTTTAAAACGGTTTGATCACCTTAGACGTGACCCCTTTTGAGTGAGTGATTCATAGATTCCATCTAGTTGTATAGTCCGACATCTACGTAACAAATTACTAGAAAACAAAAAATTGAAAAACACTTTGAAATTTAAAACAAAACAGGACATATTTTTGTATTTTTGATTCGAGATGGAATTAAACCTATTAGAGTACATCTAACCGATTTTACTTCCTGGACAGCACAGCTTCAAGTCAATTTTATCATTTCTTGTACGATTCATATACAGATTTTAGACACACATTGGTGATGAGTTAAGGTTTAATTATTTCAACAAGCATTTTTAGGAAATCATACAGGTATATCAGAATCATTTGGGACATTTTAGTAAACCATTTTAATGCTAGATTCTTGTTTTGACCGAGAGTCAATAGCAATTTTAGGAAATCATACTAGAGCTATAAGATGCACACAATGATTTTGACTGTCAAGAAATACAGCTCACGATGATAGTCAGTATACTTCTCCACTTAAATTCATACACAGATTTTAGACACACATTGGTGATGAGTTAAGGTTTAATTATTTCAACAAGCATTTGTGCATCCCACGCTTATATGGTAATCAACATTCCTCAGGAGATTTTTGAGCAGTCTATGGGTATATTTCAAGAAGAAACTATTCTAAGAGCTTTCAAAGAGATAGCAAGCCTCAGAACAGTGTCATCGCATAGTAGAGAGGCACAAACAACAATGAATTCTTGAATATTTAGGTTTTGCTTATCCTCAGGTCAGTGTCATCACACAACAGAGAGGCACACAACCTATCTTCTTGTAAGAGCATTTATTTTCTTTTTGCACATAACGCACCAACAACATAAGTTATTAGCTTGATTGCAATTTGCATTTTTTTTCATGTGCTTTGCTCATTTTTATGATCGTCTGCACACATTTGTGGCGTTTATTTTGCTATTCACCCCTTATTGGAACTGCGTTGATTGTGTTAACCAGGGAAAAGATGGGAACCCATAGCAAGTTGAACAACTTAGTTTGAATTTAAAAAACCACCAATGAGGTCTACTAATCTATTGTGTTGAATCTACCGACACATCATATAGTGAACTAGCAACCTCTAGGTCTACTTTCTCTATATTATCTCAGTAGCTAACTAGTTTTACTATCATTTTTTCTTTTATTTTGCTTAGACCGCTTAGACTTATACTTTGAATTTTGCATCTTTATCATTTAAAATTTTGAATCAAAATTTATTCCCTGTGTACTATCAATTTCCATAAACGTTGAATCAGAATCATAGATTTGATTTCATTTCTGTTAACTAAGCTGTCATTTTCCCTTGTTTTCTTTTAAGTAATTAAATACTGTACGAATTTAATACTAAATTAACCTATTCTCCCTCTAAAATTCTAAAACTAAAAAACTTTTTGTGTTTTTGGATTTTTAACAGATAGAAAATAAATAAAAGAAAAGAAAAGAAAAGAAAATTAACCACACTAGTCGGAGTACGAACTCTCGTCTTTTGGAATCACATCACATTTCTTTTTCATGCTATTAACCTCTAAAAGATATAAAAACCTAGGTTTATCAAATGCTTTAGTGTAAAGGTCGGCGCGTTGAAAATCCGTATTTATTTTAACATCATCGATTAAGTGATTTTCAAAACAACACGTATGAAGTGATATTTAATATCGATGTGCTTAGTTTTAGGATGTTGGACCGGATTTTTTGTTACGGAAATAGTAGCAGAATTATCAACAAAAAGAGGAGTGTTAGAAAATTGCAAACCATAGTCGCGCATTTGCTGTTGAATCCAGATGATTTGTGAAAAACAACTTGCAGCAGCAACGTATTCAGCTTCACATGTTGACAAAACAACGGAGGTGTGCTTCTTACACTGCTAGGTGAATAACCGTCTCCCAAAGAACTGACATCCTACTGATGTTGACTTGTAATTCATTTTGCAACCACCATAATCCGAGTCACTATACGCAGTAAGCTCAAAGTCATCGTCATGAGGATACCACAACCCGAGTGTTGGAGTACCCTTCAGATAACGAAAAATCCTTTTGACTCCTATTAGATGGTTTACTTTTGGTTTCGCTTCATATCTGGAACAAAGACACGTCATGTACATGATGTCAAGTCGTGAGGCTATGAGGTACATGAGAGATCTGATCATTCCTCCGTACATGGTGGCATCAACCAGGTCACCATTTTCGCGGGTGCCACGTCATGGTTTGTGCCAAGTGGAGTTCCAGCTGCAGAAGCATTCTCCATATCAAACCGACAGAGGATATCGCCTACATACTTGGTCTGACGTAGAAATATTCCCTTTGGTGTCTGATCCACCTGTAACCTGAGAAAAAACTTCATCTCCCCCATGGCACTCATCTCAAATTCTGCTTTTATTACAGATTCAAATTCTTTACATAACTCTTCGTTTTTGGAATCGAAGATTATGCCATCAACATAAATTTGTACCAGCAGTAAATCGCCATCTTTTTCTTTGATGAACAGTGTACAGTCAATAACTCCCATACGAAAACCGTGTTTCACCAGATGAGTTGAGTGTTTATCATACCATTCTCTTGAGGCTTGATGGGGCCCGTAGAGAGCCTTATCCAACTTGTAAACTCTTTACCGGTGATAAGGATCCTCAAATCCTTCGGGTTGACTGACATAGACCATCTCACGGATTTCACCATGAATGAATGCACTCTTCACATCAAGTTGATAAACTTTATTCTTCATGTAGGACGCATAGGCTAGAAATATACGTATTGCTTCCATCCTTACTACTGGTGCAAACACTTCATTGTAATCTATGCCTTCGACTTGTCGAAATCCTTGAACAACAAGTTGGGCCTTATTCCTGATTATTATCCTTTGGTCATCTTTCTTGCGTTTCGGTACCCATTTAGTGCCAATCACCTGAACACCTTTTGGTTTGTCCACAAGGGTCCATACTCCTAACTTCTTGAACTGTAGGTGTTCTTCTTGCATCGCACTGACCCATGCCTCATCGTTTAACGCTTCACTAACATATTTTGGCTCAAATTGAGACACAAAACATCGATATGCTCCATCGTGAAGGTATCCCTTTTCCATAACCGAGGCATAATCAGCTGAGTACAGCTGATTTCTGGTCTGTACTACCGATCTAACATCCCCAATGACATTGTCCAAGGGATGATAAGAATTTATCCGAGGTCCACGTGTTGTTGGAAAAACCACCTCATTATCGATATTGTTAAACTCAGGTTCAGGATCTGTAGTTGGTGGAGTATGAGGTTTCGAAATATCAGAGGCATCAGGATTTGATGCTTGTGTAATTTTATTTGTAGGAACCTGTTCCTCCTGGTCCTCATTAACAGTTTCAACTACCTCATCATCAGATGAAGACTCACTCACTTCAAGGTCTCCCCCTGAAGAGTTAGAGGGATCATCTAATGGACCTGTTGATGTCGAGTCTGGTGGAGGAGTGTTAAGAGCATCGTACATCATTCTAGCAGACAGCTCGTCATCAGTATGAGAATGCGGCAGATTGAAGGATTTAAATAAACCATCATAGTCAAAGAAGAATGAGGGTTCTTTCCCAGTTTGGGGTGGTGTATCTTTGAACGTCAACATTTCACCACACTTCTAGTTGTTGTAAACTCTCTTGTCTGGTATGTTGTATCGGAGAAATATCCCTTCTTCTGCCATCTCGTTGAACTTCCCATTTTGAGTCTTCTTCAACAATGTACAAGGTGCGCCAAACGGTTCTAAATACTCCAAATTAGGTTTATGTCGCTGGAGTAGTTCATAACATGTTTTTCCATGTCGCTTGACCACTAAGACTCGATTGAGCGTGAAACACGCATTTGCCACTACCTCATTCCAGAATTGAATAGGCAGTTTTGAGTCAGCAAGCATTGTTATGGCATTCTCTATCAAACTTTGATTCTTTCTTTCAGCTACGCCATTCATCTATGGAGTGTAGGTAGAGGTGAATTGATGAACAATTCCTCTTTCTCTACAGTATGCCTCCATCCACTAATTCTTGAATTCAGTTTCGTTGTCAAATCGAATCTGCCTAACTTTCAACTTGTAGAGTGATTCCAATGTAGTTACCAGATGTTTGAATGATTCAAAGGTTTCAGATTTGGCTTTTAGAGACATCACCCAAGAGAATCTTGAGTAATCATCTATTACTACAAAGAAATATAGATATCCTGCAATGCTCTTTGTGCTAACAGCACCAAACAAATCCATGTGCAGAAGCTCAAGAGGCATATCTATAGAGTTAACTTTCTTTGCCTTATGAGCCTTATTGGTCTGTTTCCCTTTCTTGCAAGCTAAGCAGAAGTCTGGAAGCTGGAAGTTCTTAACATTTACACCATTCACTAGATTATTCTGAATCAAGTGATTCATCTTTCAAAGATTGATGTGTCCCATTCTCCTATGCCATGAACTGAGTCTCTCTCTCTCAGATGCCTTTGACAAGAAGCATTGAACTATGTGATCAGTTGTGGATGCTTTTGATAGATCCAAGATATACAAGTCGTTATATCTTGAAGCTGACATGAGAACCTTATCCTCCTCAATCACATAGTTCTTCTTCAACACGTAGCACTTGTTGTTGTCATAAAAAACTTTGAATCCTTTATCATAGATCTGGGAAACAGAAAGCAAGTTGTTCTGTAGTTGTTAAACATAGTTGACCTTTTCAAACTTGACTTTCTCATTTCCCACTTCGCCTTGTGTTGTGATGTGACCTCCTTTGTTCCCAGAAAATAAAACATGTCCCCCTTTGATTTGTTTGACGTTGAAAAGAAGGGACGCATTCCCTGTCATGTGTCTGGATGCCCCACTATCAATAATCCAGGTGTTTGTGATAGCGCTATAGCGGACACCCTGCACAATCAAAGAAACTTGTTAGTTCATATTTGGGACCAAAGCCTTAACCGGCTTGGGTGACCCAGAGGAATCACACATAATAAACTCAACCCATTGTCATTTAGAGGCTCAGGGCATATCTTTCTTCTTATCATTCTCACTATTAGACGCTATACTTGATAGTAATAAACTCAACCCATTGCTATAAGGTTCAATTTTGGGTGTCTGATAGTAAGGACAATTTTGAGAAATATGTCCTCGTTTTCCACAACTGTAGCAAGATTTTACTTCTACAGACTGGGGAAAACTTTTATGTGATGTTGAGTTTAGTGAAGGTGTGAGGTGTGTCTGGTTTGGTTTTGTCGCTACTCTTTTTGACGTAACACCTTTATTAACAAAATTAATTGTTTTGACGTTTTGAACATCTTTAACATGCCCTTTGGTTGGACTTTGATGACTAACACGTGTTTGGTTAATTGGTTTAGTCAGTTTGGGTTCTGAAATGGACTTTGGTGAACCTAACCTTACATTAACCCTTTTAAATGCATCATCCAAGTTCTCAACGGGCATCTTGCCTTTTGATTTCAAAGTAGCCTCCTTCTGTTTAGTATCAGATTTCACAGGCTTACCCGTGGAATCAGGATCACTAACTAGAGGAGTAGACACCACATGATCCTTAATTGGATTGTTATTAACTGGTCTACATTT
>BJCM01268152.1:0-13166 GCA_018326385.1 Flaveria bidentis
GAAAGGGAAGCAACATAGAACATCTCACAAATCCAAAAGTGTTAACTCCATCACTACTCCATTACACTTATTGCACATGGATCTTTTTGGTTCCAAATTATAATGAGCATGGAAGGAAATCATACTGCCTTGTGATAGTTGATGATTTTACAAGATTTACATGGGTATTCTTTTTAAGAACTAAAGATGAAACTACTGAAACATTAAAATCTTTTGTCCTTAAAATAGAAAATCAAATTGATCACAAGGTTAAAATAATTAGAAGTGATCAATGGACTGAGTTTAAGAACTTCGTTCTTGACTGATTCTGTAACTCAGTAGGGATTGCCAGACAATATAGTGATCTTAGAACTCCTCAACAAAATGGTGTTGCTGAGAGGAGGAACATGACACTTATTGTGGCTACTCGAACTATGTTAGTTGATTCAAAACTACCTCTAACATTCTGGGCAGATGCAGTAAGCACTGCATGTTATGTGTAGAATAGAGCTCTTGTAGTTAAGCCACATGGAAAACCCCTTATAAGCTATGGAACAAGAGGCCACCGTTCATTGGCTTACTAAGGTCCTTTGGCAGTAGGTGTACCATACTTAACACAAAGGAAAATTTGGCGAAATTTACTGAAAAGTCGGATGATGCTATCTTTGTCGGATACTCCTCTAGCTCTAAATCTTATAGAGTATACAACATTAAGAATCAACAATTTGAGGAGTCATCCAATATAGTTGTTAATGAGCACACTCCTTGTGTTAGGGGAATGGACCTCATCATATCTTTGATTTAGAAATGTTTCCAAACTATTCTAACCCATCTTGTGAGAATGTTTCAGTTGGAACAGGTGTTCAAAATGATGTTGATGCTACTGCTGATGCTAATCAACTATTTGAGCTACCCAAACCTCTTCCAAGTTCTCCAAGAGCTGCAACAAATCAAGCTTCCACTATTTACAGAACAGATAGCATACCTAAGTCAAGGAATAGTGAAGCTTCAACAAGTGAATCACCCGCTGATCCTCAAAAGTCATCAGGTGATCCTACACAACACCAAGCTGATGGAAGAAGCATCTTGAAGGAATAGACAACTGTTAATGCTACTTCACAGTCAACCATTGATGATGTTTCTCATTCATTCAATCAATCCTCATTGAATGAATTTGAAACAATAACTAGATAAAGTATTCAAATTCCTGATCAGAATATGTCCAACCTGGATCTATCTCTGCAACTGGAAGTGATTCCTCATCTTAGGATTCATAACACTCATCCAACTGAGAACATCATAGGGGATGTCTCTGAAGGTGTGAGAACAAGAGGGCAGACTCATCATAGGAATGTCTGCTTGTATACATGCTTTTTATCCCAGATGGAACCCAAGAAGGTGGAATATGCCTTGAAAGATAGTAGCTGGCTTGAATCGATGCAAGGGGAGCTGCTTCAATTCAAGAGACAGAAGATTTGGAACCTATGTCCGCTACCATCTAGTCAAGTACCTATAGGCACTAAATAGGTTTCCAGAAACAAGAGAGATGATAGAGGCTTGATTATCAAAAACAAGGCTAGACTAGTGGTTCAAGGATACACGCAAGAGGAAGGAATCGATTATACTGATGTCTTTGCACCTATTGCAAGACTTGAGGAAGTTAGGATCTTCCATGCTTATGCTACATCCAAGGATTTCACTCTCTACCAGCTTGATGTCAAGTGTGCTTTTCTATATGGGGATATACATAGGGAAGTTTACGTGTGCCAACCTCCAGGATTTGAAGACCCACAACACCCCAACTATGTGTGCAAACTTTGATAAAGCTCTATATGGGCTGCCCCAAGCACCTAGGCTATGGTATGAGACTCTGTCTTAGTTTCTTCTAAAGAATGTTTACATTAGAGGTACCATTGACAAGACTCTCTTTATTAGAAAGTCTAGAAAGGACATTTTGCTTGTTCAAGTCTATGTTGATGACATCATATTTGGTGCTTCAAATGACCAATTATGTATGGACTTTGAAAGCATTATGAAGAAAAAGTTTGAGATGAGTTCCATGGGAAAAATGGACTTTTTCCTTGGAATTCAGGTAAATCAAATGAAAAAAGTGTTCTTCATCAATCAATCTAAGTATGTTACTAACATCTTAGAAAGATTTGAGATGAAAGATTGTAAGCCAGCCAAGACACCATACCCCGAAACCATAATCTTTGTCCTGACCTTGAGGGGGAGGATACTGATCAACATCAGTATAGGGAAATTATTGGTTCTCTGATGTATCTCATAGCTAGTAGACCTGATATAATGTTTGCCACTTGCATCTGTGCAAGATATCGGGCTGCTCCAAAGGTGTCTCACCTAGCTGCTGCTAAGAGAATCCTCAGATACCTCAAAGGAGCACCTAAACTAGGTCTCTCGTATCCTAGAACCAAGGATTTCAATCTCTATGGATACTCTAACAGTGACTATGGTGGCTGCAACATTGACAAGAAATTAACATAAGGAGGATGTCAATTTCTTGATGGAAGGATTATCTCATGGAAATGCAAGAAGCATCTTGTGTCTCTACATCAACTACTAAAGCTGAATATATTGTTGCTGCAAGTTGTTGTGCTCAGCTGTTCTTCAAGAGATGCTGACTTATCAGAAATCATCTCCTTTCTCACCTAATCCTCTTACTACACAACCCTTACCGTTAATCCCATGGTTTACTCCAATCACATGGCTTAATTTTGGGATAATGGTCAAGTTGAAATCCTAAATGGGATTTGTGTGATAAGATCCTGCATTTGTGGACAAGAGTTGGTCATCACTAAACAACTCATCAGGGAGCATCTCGAGCTTCATGATGAAGGTGCTCCTACAGAGTTCCCCAAAAAAGATTTAGACAACACTTACATCCTCATATGATATGGTGGAGAGGTGAGCAGGTCGACTGTCTACAAATTCAACTTCTCCTACAACTGGAAGTTCCTCATGCACGTTGTCCTCCATTGTCTATCAAACAAATCAGGGGGATGAGATCAAATCTCATATGAACTAGGATGCTTAGTTCATGGATTAGTGAGAGGTCTCCGCTTCAACTACTTAATATTTTAGTTGACCAATCGTATTGGAAATCTCCAGAGGGAAACATTCTTCATGTATCCCAGATTTCTTCAGCACATCATCAACTGTGAGTTGGACCAGAGTCAGCTTGTCTGTGCAGTTGCTCTACCTGTCCCTCAAATGAGGCCTACCATCTTCAAGACCTTGAAGAAAGTTTCCACCAACTTCACTTGAAGGTACACTTCTTTACATCCAGGTATGATTGAGCACATAGCTCCTAGTGACATCCCTGTTTACCCCACAGGTGATGAACCCACACCAGCAACTGCCTCCATAATGGCTACACTACCTTCTCACTCCATCACCATCAGATATAAGAGACGCCCCAAACAAACCCTTGTTCAATCTACTCTGATTGAACAAGCCCCTCCTGTTCAATCCAAAAAGACTATAGTGGAACAATGGGCTCCCACTCAGTCTGAGGTCTCACCATCCTTCTCTTTTGACCTTAATTTGGGTTTTGATTCTCCTTAGTCTCAAACCCATGAGCCCGAAACCCAAGCCAACAGCCCTCAGAATGAGTATCTATACTCTTTTGAGCAGCCAACAAAGGACAGTCCCACCAGAGGCTCAATGCTTGTAGACATTGATCAAGGTCTCGGGTCAGTAGGCTTAACCTCCTTATCTTTCACTGACCTTCTCTTCAAAACTGATGGAGAGATAACGTCCCTCCATGGCAATGAAGTTGATACACAACACCCTCTCCAAGGTCAACAGAGCCTAGAGAGACCTCTTATCTCTAGCCCCCATCAACAACCCATTACTGAGGTGAGTCCCACTGATGTGGAGGGGACTCATGCAGATTCAGCTGCCATTACAGAAGGTGCCTCAATGGACCTTATGGACAGTGGTAACATCTCTAAGACTGAATCTGCAACAACCGTAACTTCTGATGACTCTAAAAGAGACATCATTAAGAAAGGGAAACCAGGGTGCTAAGAAACCACATCTGGTGGTGAGGCTGAACATACTAGGTATGTTACCTCATCTCCTCGTGATTCTTCAAAAGAAGATGAAAGAAGCATGTAACTCCTCATACAAGACCTAATATCTAAAGTCTCAAACCTTGAATCCAAGGTTAGGACTTTAGAAGAAAGGTCTGCCACTCAGCAGCTTGAGATTGACACTCTCAAGGCTCAACTAGCTGAGAAACAGATTGAGAGATCTGTTAGGCATGTACCTGTTCAAGTCTCCTTGACCTCTTCCTCTAGCTCATCTAGCTCTCAAAATGATGCTACCAAAAAGGGGGAGAGTGTTCAGAGACAAACTCTTGAGGACCCACAGAGCCAAACTTCAACTTCAACACTTTCAGCTCCCTTCACAACTTTGTCCGACCCATCCCAAGTTGTACTTCAAATCGACCCAAGGATGCTCAGAGATCTCTACAGACTCTTTTCCAAGTTTTTGGTTGAGATCCTCTATTGATTAGCCAAGCCCTGATGCTGCTATGATATACTTTGGAGCAGAAGATCTTCATAGGCTAAGTGCACCTTCTACCACTGTAGAAGAAGTTGGTCAACCTAAGGTCCAAATGGAAGCTGAGATTCAATTTGAAGGGGAAATAAGGACTGATGGCCCAGCAACTGAAATAGTTGGGACAGAATCTGCACCTCCTCAAACTTCCGAAGCTGAAGTTAAAGCCTTGGAAGAACAACCAAAATCTTCCGAAGCTAAAATGGAAGCTTTAGAAGGACTGTTTTCTTTGTCCGAGGACCTAATCATCATAGATGCAATTCTTGAACTAGCATCTGAGGTGAATAGTAAGGACTTTCTGGATCAACCTCTTGTTCAGACACCCTCTCTACCTCTCTCACAATCTAAATCCACTCTCCAAGAACAACCAAAGTCAAGCTCTTCAAAGGATAACAAAAGGAAGAAGAAAATAACCGCAGAAGAGCTTCAGGAAGAGGAGAAGATTGAAAAGCTAAAACGAAAAGGAAGACTTCCATCTGGGAAGTTGTTAGCTACCAGTACAAAAGCAGCTGCAGCCAACCAGGAGGTTGTCAACAACAAAAAGAGAGAAGAGATCATTGACCAGCTCATTCAACTTGGCGCTACCAATAAAGAAGCACTCCTGCTACCATTAGAGGAGTTGGTGGAACTGGAAAATACAACCAGGCTGCAGAAGGAAGCAGCAAGGTTGGCCTCAGAGGAAGAAAAGGAAAAGGAATAGAGGGAAGCTGACATGCAGCTCAAGAGGGAAAGAATAAATTTCCTAACCTCCAGAGGCTTCTCTCTTTAAGAGCTGTCTCCACACAATGATGAAACGATCCTTTGGCTCTCCAACAAAGAGCGGGATCAAATGGAGAAAGAGAGAAAAAGAGCTACAAGAGAAAAGTTGAAGGAGAAGAAGAAGAAGTAAGAAGAAGCAAGGGTCACTGCAACCAAGAAGACCGGTGATAAAGCTTGGATGAAAGACTATCTCCGAGCTCACAGCTTCTTTAGAAGGCAGGTGGGTCCCATGTCTGAAAGGACACTTCAGCGGATTGTCAGTGAAATCAAGGCTGACATCCGTTTGGGGAAAAGGAGAGAAATGTACAGAAGGGTACAAGGGATGACCTTTACACCAGCCACTCAACCCCAACCTGAACCTATCCCCTCTCCATTCACCATCAAAACTAAACCTTTCACCCTTAAACCCTCACCTTTACCCTCATCCACTCCATCTCCTCAACCACCCAAACTACCCATCCTTCAACCCAAAACTCTTACCAGAACCACTACGCCTCATCCTACCCAAAAACCTTCCAAATCATCCCCTAAACCTTCCAAACATCTCTCCATATAGGAGTTCAAGGCAATCAAGACAGCTCACCAACTGCACAACTTTGAGCGACATCTCATGTGAGGAAGACTCTGTCAACATCACCTATGTTGATGGATCTTCACGTTCCTCATAAGAGATCAATTTCTTGATCTACCCAGAGGAACACTGGACCATGCTGCAAGACTTCTAGGCCTCAACTCAGACTCATTGAATGATGAAGAGAAGAGACTAAGAAGGAAGCTGGTGACTCTGTTGGATACTAAGAAAGAGGACAAGATCCCTAGTCAGCCTCTTGTGCCTAGAAAGAAAATACTCCAGTGGAGGTTTGATGAAGCTATTCATAACTTTATTGTGGAAAGGGAGAATGGTGAAGTCAAAAGACTGAATGCCACCTCTCTGCTACACTCTAGCAGGTTTGATATTGCTGAGTTAGAAGAGAAACCATTCTCCAACCCTTCCAACTCTGAAACTACTGCTCTCATCATAAATCATCTCAACAGTCTTCATCTTGTTGAGTTTAGAACAAAAGCCAAGATTGAAGAAGAGTTGAATTTGAGAAGAAAGGAAGACAAGGAAAGACCTCCTACCAAGGGCACAACCTTTCTACAGATGGTGGAGGGTCCTGAATTAGAACCTATAGTTAGATGGGAATATGATTATAGCTCCCATCAACTAACTCTTTTCAGAGGGCCATAACAAAGGGTACATATCATTTAGCGTGATAGGCTGGAGTTCCTGTCAACAAAAGATTTGTACGAACTTCTCAGCACCATATCAAGAAACTGACAAATATCTACTTTCCTTGGTACTGAGAGTTTTGAGGAGCAGAAACAAGTGAGGTTTTGGTAGCATCAGCCTAGGGGGAGTTTGTTGGATCAAGAAGAAGGCTGGTGCAACCAAAACCAAATCACTTAGTCAAATTTTGGTGCTACTTACAAAGGCTTCTGAAGCCAAGTGTGGAACTTCCAAAGGTTGTAGAGTTCTTCCGAAGACAAAGTGAAAGATCAACTTCCGAAGACAAACTCTACATCCAATGTCAAAGAACTTACTTTTGAAGATGAAGTCAAAGAAGAATAAATCAGATGACTACTTCCAAAGTATGAAAAAAAGAAAAAGTTCTCAAGCCTCGGAAGAAGCAGCCTCTTCTGAATTATAAGTGGCTTCGGAAGTACTTGTTCTTCTGAAGCCATTTAACCTTCGGAAGACACTACTATGAACTAGTGGACATAAGTATGGTCTCCAACACTCCGTTACAGACCTCTGATACTACATGGCGCTTTCTCAAAGAGCCATGAAGTTGACCATACTTTATTCCATTGTTCACCTTTTTATGATAGTACAGGTTACCAACTTTAGTTGGTGACAAAAGGTAAGTCAGGGACATGTCCTGACTACCATATCTCAGATAAGACTTTATCTGAGATACCTTAACTATAGCTTTGTAGTATTTGCTTTAGTTATAAGATCCCAGCTGGTATCAAAGTATATGCGGCTATAGATAGTATTATATATAGTTTTTCATTGTAACTCATAACAGCATGCTTGTAAGAGTCTTGTAACATTTGAGTTGAGAAGCAATATATGCAAATACCTTGAAAATTACTTTTTATGTTCTTTACTACTTATTATATTATGATCAACTCTTATAGACACTACCTTTCATTTGAGTGTAGTTCAAGTGAGTTTGAGAGAAAAACAAAATGTTAAGTGACATTAACCGATCATGCACTTTACTTTAGATAAAAACCTTTCTTTACCTTCATTCGTGATCATACATCATACGTACACATAGATAATATTCATTATTATCTTCCATCATCTTTCATTATCGTACGTCATTCGTTATCATTCATTCGTTCTCATCGTACATTTCATACATTCATTAGTATCTTTTACCTGTCATTACGGACCAATGCCATGTGTTATACCCCAAAGATTGTGCACAAAGCTGGTTACTGGGCCTGAGGTCTATAAATAGACCCCGAACATTATGCACCAAGTTGACTCCAGTACATGGGGCAAGCGACAAGGGTCCCATATGTTTGGTCAATCACCAGGATTAGACCCATGTGTGCATCCTTTTGGGTAAGTTAAACTGCACACAGTTGAGTTAACACCCTTCATTGGGTGTGAACCTCCTTACATTTTGCTTGCAAGACTTTTCATTCAATCTTTACATTCTACTTTTTGTTATCATTAACTTTTGCTTTCATTACGTAATACTTTACGTTCATTAATATAATCACACCATGTAAAGCCACAAAAATAATACGTAATAAGGAGTATAAAGAAAACATGCCATAAACATGCATAACAACATCATATAACATGACATACATCATACCCAAAACATCCCAAGTCATAGCCTAAAAATACATCATTCTAAAATTTCATAATATTTTTCTAAGTCTTTAGGCGCATGGGCATTATGCGGGCGCATGGCCACTATGCGGGTGCATGGTTGCATAGGCGTAGGGGAAATACTTAGGTGCATGGGCAGGTTTTGGGTGCATGAACACTATACGGGTGCATGGCCTAACTATTAGTCATCTGGAAAACATTCTAGGCGCATGGGATACATGGAATGCCGGATAAATTCCACTTAACTCATTGGACAACTACAACTTATAGGCCACCTCTCATACACAGGCAATGATTCGGAATGGCCCTATGTACCTTGGGCTTAACTTGCCCCACTTTCTAAATTTAATGATACCCTTTCAAGGTGAAACTTCCGGCATGACTCTATCACCCACCTTGAACTAATCAGTCTACGTCTCTTGTCGGCATAAGACTTTTGCCTATCTTTTGCTGCTTTCATAAAGGCCTTGATCTTCTCCAACTTCTAAGTTGTAGCTTCAATCACTTCGATGCTCCCTAACTCCTTTTGAGCAATATCACCCCCAACATGTGGGTGTCCTACACCTCTTACTATATAGCATCTCATATGGTAGCATACCAATGCTAGCATGATAACTGTTATTGTATTAGAATTCAGCTAACGGTAAGTGTTCGTCCCAACTTCCTCCAAAATCAATGACGCATGCCTGAACCATATCTTCTAGTGTCTAAATAGTCCTCTCTAATTGACCATCTGTTTAAAGATGATAAGTTGTACTAATATGTAGCCTTATCCCCATTGCATCGTGAAATCTCTTCCAAAACTTGGATGTGTACCGAGTGTCACAGTCAGACACAATAGTCACTGGTACACCATAACGAGTCACAATCTCTTTGATCAACAGATTCTCAAACCTCTCACATGAGTACATTTCATTGATCCATAGAAAGTGAGCACTCTCTGCTTGACGATCAACTATCACCCATATAGCATTGTATCCTCTCGTGGTACGTGGAAGCTTGGTAAAAAATCCATGGTGATATGCTCCCACTTCCACTCAGATATATCCAAAGGTTGGATCTTCTCGTACGGAGTCTGGTGCTCCTCCTTCACTTGCAAGCAAGTAAGGCACTTACTCACATACTCTGCTACATCACGCTTCATGCCCGACCACCAATAATCTTTCTTCATATCATGATGCATATTTGTAGCACCAGGATGAATGGAGTATCAAGTCTTAAGAGCTTTATCCATAATTCTCCCTCAAATATCTTTGTAATCAGGGATCTACATCCATCCGAATCGGGTTCTAACTTCGTGAGTGTTTGCACCCTACTAGACCTCTCATTATTTCAATGTTAAGGCGATCTTGTTTCAATGCTTCATCAAATCGATAAAAACAGTTGGCGTATTGTTAAACCAAAAGACATAATAAGAAACTCGTAGGTTGCGCTAATATTTAGGGGATAAGGGTTATTTCTACCACAGAAAAACCAACAGTAGTTTTTCTTATCATTTTAATGATATCGGGCTTCATCTATCCTAGATTTAGAAAATTACTTGTTCCCCGCAACTATGTGCCCAGTTCATAGTTGAGAATGTGTTAGACGATGTAGGGAACATATAATATTCAAGGGAATTCAAGTTTGCAAGTAAACTTATGTAAAAAAATTGAGAATACCTGAACTTGATCCCCTAGACCATTCCATGGACTATGTAATAGAGGTCTTTTGGAATTTGATCCCATACTCTATGCTTATTAGATAAAGAGTGAATAACCCCATGGAGGAGGTATTTTCATTGTGAAGATATTTTTCTTTTCCTAAAGGTTTTAACTGTGTAATCACCTTCGTAGCCCCTCTGATGGAATGATTTATTGACTACATCCTTAGTAAAGGACAACTCATCATCTTTATTAATCAGCTACAAATGTTGGTTTATTAAAGTGGAGTGATGAAAACTGTCCTCCTGTGTACTGAAGAAAAGAGTGCCTTCTCACCATCCATGATAACTTCCTTGCCAGTCTTTGTAGATGAATATGTACCTAGTTTATGATCTTAATGTAATATGTCTATCATGTCCTTGATGTAAATGAAATATGTGAATTGAATGAAACAATATATGTGATTGTTTATCTTAATGTTGAATGTTTCAGTGTATGTTTGAATGTTTATTATTCATTAACGCATATTGAACTAATTATATAGGTTTGTGGTTGTTTGAATGAATCTTAGTAAAGTAATAATTGAGAAACTTATTCAAACTTAGTTTTATGAAGTTCTCATGCGAATAGCCCATGCTAATGGACCATACGCATGAACAACTTCATGCTAATGAACCAGTCGCACGACTGAACCAGGAGACTAAATCAGTCGCATGATTGGAACATGAGATTAACTCAGTCGCACCACTGAACACTCAGACATGCGAATGGATCAACCACATGACTCAATTGCACGAGTGAACCATGCTAATGGTTCAGTCGCACAAATGAGAAACCCTAACCTATAAATACCACTTAATTCGTGAAAAAACGTAATACTTCGAATACCTAAGTACTAAAGCGTACCCTAGCCATCGAGAGACTTCTAAGAACCTGTTCCAAGTTCATAGATCGCACTAGATAGATTACCAATCGTTCTTAACATTTAGATTCAATCTACAATTGATTCTACGTGCGTTCTCACTGATTGGATCACCAATCAAATAGGATTCCGCACTATTTGATTCGGTATACACGTATATCAGTTAGTATTTCATCCAGTACACGATCCTAATAAGTGGTATCAGAGCTTTGGCTCTTGATTTACGTGTGATTCAATCGTTTTTGATATAAAAATTGTGTTTTTTTCACTAAAAACGCAATCTTTTTGTGTCAAACGGTGTTTTAGACGTCTCCAGTTAATAAAGTTTTTCCGGCATACGGCAATTAGGGTTAGTGAGAAATTCGTGTTTTTGCGTTCAAAATACCTTAAACCTTCGAATTCTCAAAATCCAGCAGCTTCAGTCACCCGATTGACTCAATCGCACGACTGAATTCATACGCACGATTGGACTAATTTGTACTCCCATTCGTACGACTTAAATGTCTAGTCGCATTGTTCATTCGCACCTGTCCATTCGCACGTTTGTGCACCAATTCACTTCCGCCTACACTCCTCAGATGAATGGCATTGCTGAGAGAAAGAATCGCAGCTTAATAGAGACAGCACAAACAATGCTAGCAGACTCATAGCTGCCTATCCAATTTTGGAATGAGGCAGTTGCCAATGCATGTTACACGTTAAATCGAGTTCTAGTAGTTAAACGTCATGGCACATCGTACTAGTTACTTCAACGACGTAAACCAAATCTAGAGTATCTCGAACCGTTTGGCGCACCGTGCACCCTACTGAAGAAAAATCAGGAGGCAAAGTTCAGCGAGAAGGCTGACGAAGGAATTTTTCTTGGATACAACATACCGAATAAGAGAGTCTACAACAACTCAACGCGTCAAGTAGAAGTGTGGTGCAATGTCGACGTTCAGAGATAAACCACCCCTCCTGCTTGAAAAGGACCCGCTTTCTTTTTCGACTATGATGGATTCTTCAAGTCCTTCAACATCCCTCTCTCCACCTCTGATGATGACTTGGCTACCAAAATGATGTTTGATGTCTTAAACACACCATCATAAGACATCACATCATCTGGTTCACAAGGTGAATCGTCTAACCAGTCAGGGTGAGCACTCGAGGTAAGTGACTCCTCCTCTGAAGATGAAGTTGTGGAGAATGACCAGAACAATAAGGAGGAATAGGTTCCCATTCTTTCAAGTCCACAAGCATCTGACATTGATGCCTCTACGTCTTCGGAACCTCAAACTCCATCTGCCTCAGATACTGAAACAAACGTTAATAATCTTGATTCTGAGGTAGTTGTTCCCACCACTCCTAGATCACGCCTAATTGTCTATCATCCCCTAGACAATGTCATTAGGATGTCAAATCAGGAGTGCAGACAAGAAATCAGCTATATTTGTTGGAGCATATATAGTCATATATAGTGTGTCCGTCGCTTGTCTAATAGTCTAGGCTTAATGTAATACACCTGATATGTTGTAAACACATGAAACTGGGTTATTTGCAGGAGCATATGCGAATGAGACTCAGTCGTACGACTGAGCCATGCTAATGGGCCAGTCGTGCGACTGAGAGGTGCTATTGGGACAGTCGTACGATTGAACCATATGCATGGTCCAATCGCACGAATGGGCCCAGTCGCATCTAATATAGGCCGATGCCTATATATACAAGTTTCAATGTGTAGAAAGGAAGGGTTTTGGAGAGGAAGTCTGCCCGGGAGCCTAGGGCTGCCGGATGAGAGGGGAGATCATGCTAGATCTTCCCCTTACCAAGAGTCTTGATTCTTATGTTGTAACGAGCTTGTAATCATTAGGTTTTATCAATGAAACCATTCAATTATAGTTCGTAATATTGTTTGACTTTTGGTTTGATGTTGTTTATCCTTCCGTCAAGAACATGCTCGGATGTTTATCGATCCAAGACGACTTCACAATTGGTATCAGAGCCGGTTACTGCTGGAATGATCTAACAATCATTCTAGCAATAATCGGCTCTGATACCACTTGTTAGGACCTGCTACGTACGGTGTACTAACTGATTCAAGGTGAAACCAGATCAAATAGTGCGGAATCCTATTTGATTGGCGATCCAATCAAAGAAAACGTTAATTCGATCAAACCTAACGATTAGAATACGTTAAGAATAGATTAGAAATGATCTGAAACGTTCTATGAACTTGGATGAGACGTCCTGGACGAACTCAGACGGCTAGGGTTATGTAATCTCGAATACTCTCTAAAAGTCTCGTTTTCCCACGAATTAAGTGGTATTTATAGGTTACAGTCTTCAGTCGTACGACTGAGCTAGGCGACTGGCTCAGTCGTGCGACTGGCTCAGTCGTGCGACT
>BJCM01268155.1:0-21524 GCA_018326385.1 Flaveria bidentis
ATTATTTATTTGTTAATCTTTATAACTTTTATAAAACTTGTAAACTTTATAATTTGATTATTTATTTTCAATATTTAAAATTCATAATTACTAATAAAACTTTATAAGTTTATTAAAATTTATTTTGTAACTTTATAAGTTTTAATAAGTCTTTTCCATTTAGTTATTTGTTGTAACATGATTAATAACCTTATAATTTTATGAAAAAGAATTATTTTTCAATCAATAAGTTGATTACATATATAATGTATTTGATCCATTTATTAAGTAAATTAGTAATGGAAGCTCATAATGAGTTTGGGTTTGGGTTTTAACTTGGAAAAATGGCGGGTGTTACATACGTGGGTTCCTATACGCGGCGTATAGGTTCCTATACGAGGCACACAACCCCATACGTGGGGTCCTATACGCGGCGTATAGCCCTATACGTGGCGTATAGGCTCTATACGCATGTCTTAAAATTTTTTGTTTTCATATGCAGATATGTCTTCCGATTCTGAGATTGAGGCTGACGTTGATGTTATTGCCAATCATCCATGGCTACAGTTTGAGCTCGGGTCTATTGAGCATGCAAAGTGCTCAAAATTCATTCGTATGAAGATCGGTCATCAAAAGGCAGTGGATTGGGAGGTGATGGCCGAGCTTGGGAAGCGCGATAGACTCATTTGTATTATCGGAGATAATACACCAAGGAGTCGTTTATTTGAGTTGGCGTTCTTACCTTCTTACCGAGAGCTGACGGTGGAGTTTTTATCCACCTTTATTTATATTCGTCCTGATGAGAGTGTGGAGGACGATGAGCGATCTGAGATTTCGTTTATGCTATGTGGACGAGCTCATCAGATGTCAATTGAGCAGTTTGCCATTTTCTCGGGACTTTATTATGAGCCAGAGATCGTTACCCCTCTATTTATAGAGGGAATTACTGAGATTGAGAAGACCCGATTGAGAGATTGGTGGCCTCAGATTGCCGGAGGTCCGTTTCAGAGGACTAAGGGCAGGGTCACTGGCATTAGAGATCCTCTCATTCGTTACTTGCATCGCATGATCGCCACATCCATCACGTGACGTGGCAAGAGTCGTGAGTGGTGTACCATTCCCGACTTATTTTACTTATATTGTTTGCTTACAGGGACCAGGTGCAACCTGGCGAGATGTTTGGCAGAGTATTACGCTTCGTATTATCATCGCCAGGAGCGAGGAGCGATGTATGGCGACGCGTACATTACGATGATTGCATGTTGTCTTGGTTATCTTCCTCGCCATGCTACTGACGTATCTCCTCCGATCGAGCCGGTGAGATTAGATCGTCGTACGTTATTCGGCATGTGTATTATACATCAGTTTCCGGGTGGCATACGGTTCTCTCTTCAACCCGGTGAGATCTGGCATCTGACACCTGTTCAGCAGGTCGGCAATGACCATCCACAACAGCAACAGGAGCATATTCCGCATGATCAGCCGCCACACGACCAGCCGCCTCCTCAGCCACAGTTCCCTCGACATATTTATAGAGATGTAAGGGTGTCTGCACGTATGGAGACATTTATGCAGGAGATTACTACGAGATTACGGGATCAGGGTCGTCTCCTCGATCGAGTTGAGAATCTTATGGATCGGCACGTTCAGCTTGAGATTGCACGAGCCCGTGCTGCTGGTATTGATCCTCCAGACTTGCCACCACCTCGACATTACCCAGATTCACCGTAGTTTTTTATATTATTAATTGTACTTTTATTTTGTTATGTATTTAAAAACTTAGTTATTTATTTATATTATCATTTAATGTTTGTTTTGTTTTATATGTTTTATTTGTTAATTAAGATTTAAAATTGTTGATTAATATGTTACAAAATATAACTTATACGCAAAGTGTCAACCTTAACGTACAAAATAGAGCCTACAACAATTTTTATACGCACAATAATATATAAAATTTATCCTAACCTATACGTCGTGTATGGGTACATACGCAACGTATAGGTTCTTCACCATACATAGAAATTTTGCAGAAAAAATTTGGGAAAATTATACGCCGCGTATGGACCCATACGCAGCGTATAGCCACCCTGACACGAGTCTGCTCTCGTCTTGTCAGAGAATACCCTATACGCCGTGTATGGGTCCGTACGCGGCGTATAGGGTATGTTGACTCTCGTGTCAGTCGACCCTATATGCGGCGTATGGACCCATACGCGACGTATAGGATCAATGGGTGTTGATTTAAAATTTGGAGGTGTCCAAATAAAACCACTCTATCTTTTTATCTATTCCCTCCCCTCCACATAAATGTCACTAGATCTAGATGGTCAGGAAGTACAAACATTAGAGGTGTACTTACTATTTCTCCACATAAATGTCACTAGATTTAGATGCTCAAGAAGTACAAACATTAGAGGTGTACTTACTATTTAGGGTACTTTTTTAAGGTAAAGAGGGTTGGATAAATTTATAACCAAAAAGAATAAAAGAATAATCTTACTATGGGCGTCCATAGGACATACCCCAAGGCCCTAGATAGAGATTTAGTTGAAATCAGGTTGGAAACCGGTTCGGTTTGTTCCAACAAAAGCTAAATCCGGTTCTTTTTAATCGGTTTGAATGAAAGAAATAAATGGTTTTGAATCAGGTTGAACCTTATCCGGTTGAGATTGGTTTCATCAAATAGAGTTGAAACCAATTTTAAACCTATGGGTTGAAGGTTGAAGTGACCCGATCAATGCATAAGCATAAGCATCATTTCTAGGTGACCCAATCAATGCATGTTCATGGTTCTCAACAGTTTAATTACATAAAACACAGTTTTTGGAGTCTGAATAACATTGGATATATGTTCAAATTAATTTACATTTCAATTATATGAATATTAATTCCCATTAAACAATCAAATCAACAGATGAAACAAGAAACTGAAACTATCTCTACCCAATTTAACATCTAATTAGTTAAATTCACCCCACAATAATCTTCACCACTACTTTGATCATTAATATTATTTTCATCATCTTGGCTAACATACGCCGAGAGGTTAATATACCTCTCTTGTTCAGCTTTATCTCTCCACCTTGATCTACATATCACACAACTTGTTGATCTCCTCCTACTACTTCTTTTCCATGCCAACAAACAATCCTCATGAATAGGATTCTTACACGTGGCGCACGCCACCAGTTTCCTGTCCCCGCTCCCCATCTCTTCTAGACAGACAGGACATGTGGTCCCAGGCTCCGCTTGTACAGACGGGGCCTTTCCATCCGGGCGGTTGGCCGCCCGGTGGAGGTACATCTCTTGGAAGCGTTGTCTGATGGTCACACCAGCAACTGCTTCTAGGGAGACTGGAGCTGAGAGGAGATGGGTGAGCTGGTTGGGGTTGAGGGTCGTGCGCCACAGACAAGGGTCGTCTAGGGAGACCGAGAGGACCCGGATGTAGACGAATAGGATGTGCTTGCATGGGGTGGTGCGGTCGGGGCACGTGCATGAGGGCGCGGCCGAGAGGGTGACGGTGTAGACGTTCCCGGTGGCGCCGAGGACGAAGAAGTCGGAGTTGGAGCGGTGGAGGAGGCGGAGGCGGTGTTCGAGTGCTCGGAGAACTCGTTCGGTGAGAGGCTCAGGCGGGTATTGGTGGTAGTCGGTTGGCGGCGGCGGCGGCGAGTTGGAGGCTGAGGGGTTTGATGATGGGTTCATTGTTTGAGTTCCGGTGTGGAAATGGTGTAGGGAGAATGGTTAATAATAATATTGTGGGTGATGGAGATTCTTAAAGGAGACGTGAACGAAATGTGTAGGAATAAGTTAACGGTATAAGTTAGCGGTTGTCCTGTTAATTTTTGTGTTGGTTGTCCGCAAGGCAAGTTAGCTTGTAATAACAAGTTGCATGTTTGGACAAGGTTGTAAGTGATGGTAAATTTTGAATATACATGCAACTTTTTATGTTGAGAAATTAGTTGGTTTTTAAATTTGTTATTTATTTAACACAAATAATTGTATGTATATTAAGTTATGTTTAAATTTAAACTAATATTAATATGATGTCCATGTTTTTTTTATATTAACTTGCAGGTAATTACTATCACGTTGCGATGGGTAAATATCAAGTAAAACTATATGGACAGATGAAATAAACGCGAGGCAATGTATGTTTGAAATTAAACATATATTAATAAACCAATGAAAATTCAATAATATTGTTAATTTACCAATGAAAATGAGGTCACGTGGCATATTATTAAATAGACAAATACAAAATTAGTTTTTTTACATACAGTATATTATTTATAAAAAGTCATAATTGTTGGAATTAAAAACAGTTACTTTCAATAAATTGAAAATTATGTAAATTATACTAGTATTTAAAAATAAAGGGTCGGTGGGGTTCCCACCGACCTCTCACGTGTCACAATACGATTGGTGAAAGTTTTTTTTATTTTTCTTATCGTTTTTTCGAAACCACTTATTTATTAATAATTATATTGTCAAAGATACAACCGTTGGTTTGGTGGAGTGACAAAACATTGTACTTTGCTGTCGAAACCCACAACAAGTTGTGGGTTCAAACCTCATGAATTTTATTTTTTTTTGCCTTTTTATTATTTTTAATATTTATTTCATTTAAATTACTTTTTGTAATTCTTAAACCGCACGGAGCACAACATAGTTCACATGCATGTCACAACGTATCGTTAATTTATACTACTTCGTTGCAGCACACGGGCCTTGCAATTAAATTACTTTTTTAATATCGGAATTTTTATGTATATTTCGCACTGGTATACGTTCAAATAAAATAGGTATCACTGACGTAATAATTTGAAAATGAGTCGGATCAATTGTAACATATATTTTACCACGCTGTTTAAAAATAAGTCGGGTTTATTGTAACATATACTTTACCACGCTGTATATTGTCCGTCTCCAAAGCTCACTGGGTAAAGAAACTAGTTAATCTTATTTTTTCATAGCCAAAAAGGTTGAAGACTAATATAAAACTAAAGCATGTTTCTAAAAAAACAGTTTATACGAAATCAAATTTAATTCTCGTACCTTATTTACATCATTCTTTGCACATGGCATCGATAAAGTCGTTGTCTTTATGTACAAAAGTGGCAAAGTACTTGATTGATACAAACGTGCAAATACAAGGATTACATCTGTACAATGATTAAGTCAAAGGACCTGTTTTGTACTTTACTCAATTAAAAAAAACACTTTCCACTTCATCTGCTGTTCATCTTCAAACTTTTCAAAACCCCAAACGCAAATTCACAACATTTCTTCATAGATCTCTTCAACAACAACACCAAATCGATTCTAGGGTTTCGAATTCAATCAATGAATGCCCAAAACCCTAATTAAACACCCGCATTCAGCAATGGAACCTGATAAGAGTAATAATGCCACCGTTGCCGCAGCAGACGGTGGTGGTGCTGCCGCTGCTCCGCCTCCCGCCGCCCCGATTCCGACCACCGCGAATGCTCCTCCGCCGTTTCTAGTGAAGACGTACGATATGGTGGATGATCCCTCCACCGATGCGATTGTTTCGTGGAGTGCTGCTAACAACAGCTTCGTCGTGAGGGATCCACCGGAGTTTGCTAGACACCTCTTGCCGAAATATTTTAAACATAGCAACTTCTCCAGCTTCGTTCGGCAGCTTAATACTTATGTATTATTCTGTGTTCTTTGATCTTTTGATTTTGTTTGAGCTTTTTTTATGGTGTGCTTCATTGATTGTCATTCATTTGGGATACTTGTTTTCCTTCTGGTTTAGGTTACAAAATACAAACTTGTTAATTTGATTAAGTATTTGTGTAATATTTGTGTTTTGAGCGATTCGATATCGATTTCTAATCGATTATCATACTTAGGGTTTGAAAGTTTAGGTTTTTTTTTCATTGGGAATCATTCATCCATAATTGCATTCGTTATGGGCTTAGTAGCCACTGATATGTGAAAGAAAAGTTGACAAAAGCTGATTTTTAACTTATTGTTGGAACTGTAATTGATGTATATGTAATTTTGATCTATTGTATAAGTTTGATCTATAAAGCTAGTTACAGTATTTCACTCTTAGTAAATGAGGATTATGGCACTTACTTACAACTACACTTGGTGTGTCTAGTGTCTACATGTTGTGTGTGTGAACATATAATTTCTTGATGAGGATCGTGACATTGCAATTTTGTGTATTGTCAACTAAAGACTGAATCTTCTTTTAACTATTTGGTGGGAATAACAGGGATTTAGGAAAATTGATCCCGATCGTTGGGAATTTGCCAATGAGGGATTCTTGCGAGGTCAAAAACACCTCCTTAAAACTATAGTTCGGCGGAAACCTGCCTCGGGGCACAACCATCAGCAGCAACTGCCACATGGACATTCGTCTTCTGTGGGCGCATGTGTTGAAGTTGGGAAATTTGGACTTGAGGAAGAAGTTGAGAGGCTAAAACGGGACAAAAACGTGCTGATGCAGGAGCTCGTGAAGCTTAGACAGCAACAACAAACAAGTGATGATCAAATGCAATCACTGGCCCAACGGCTTCAAGGAATGGAACAAAAGCAGCAGCACATGATGTCATTTTTAGCAAAAGCGGTGAATAGCCCAAGATTCTTGGCCCACTTTGTACAACAAAATGAGAACACCAAAATCATGACGGAAGGCAACAAAAAACGCAGACTTAAACAAGATGGAGTTGTTTCATATGACAATAATGAGTCAGCTGATGGACAGATTGTTAAATACCAACCATTTATCAACGATTCACCAAATGCAATGTTGAAACAGTTTGTAAAACTTGAAGAGGTCCCGCCATCAACATCTAACCAATGTTGTTTACCGGAAGTCACAGGAGTACTATCTGCACCATTTGAAGCAAATTCTAATGTGGTTGCAACGAGCCCACTAACTGATGGTCCGGAGTTGGCTCATGTCACTGACCTAATGGATGGTGTGCCCATTGACCCAAACGTGGTTCCATTGGACATCGGTAGTTTTCAACCTGGTGGAGACATGGAATGGAATAATGATTTGTTGGTTGATATGGATTTTGTACCTGGATATGACCCGTCATGGGTTCTTGAACCCAACCCAGAAGTTGAATTAGCCCAAGAAATGGTCTCGGCTCCAATAGATGATTACTTGATACAGGGAAGTGAAGCCAAACCATTGGAAAGTACAAGTACCACGGGTCGGGCTGAGCCTAAGGCTCAGCTGCAGCAACTAACACAGCAAATGGGGCTCCTTTCCTCGGAGACTAAAGAAGCTTAATGATATTTAAACAATATGTACAAATGTCTTTGATATCATCCGAGGTAAAGCTCTTTCTTAATATATAACAGCCTTCTAGTCAGCGGTTGTCATCTTCTTCGATTTTGCCCCTAGAGGAAAGCTTACACTGCAATCTCGGATCTGTGTCAAATCTTTCCTGGAAGACGGAAAAGTGTTTTAGAAGCTAAAAAGTTCTTTGTAGTTCATTTAACAACATTTTGGCAATGGTACTATACTGGCGAAGAATATGAAATTAATCGGTACAAGTTGCCTGCTATAATGATTGATGACGTTATGCAGTTAACATGGAACCTGATGAACATATTCTTTTGGCAATTTATGGTTATTTTTTGTAACAGGATTTATTTGTGGTAGGGTGTTGTAAGTTGTTATTGAACAAAACGTCTGTTGTAGATTATGTTTTTATACTAGTACTAGTACTTGAAGGTGGATAGTTTTTACTCTACATGATTGGTTTTATTTTTTTACCCTTTTTAGTAGTTTGTAAGCCATCTCAATTGGGGGATGTATGTTTCAGTCGCTTAATGATTTAAATGTCTGAATAATTTAATATTTAATGGTTCAAACTGTTTGTTTCATGAGCAAATATTTGAATGGTTCAAATATTTGTTTTTAAATGGTTAAGCATTATACTAATGCTGAATGGTTAAAACATATTGTCTGAATTATTTAGATATTTGTCTTTGAATAATTATGTGATATGCTAGTTCTTAATGATTCAGCTTTTTTAATGATTTAGAAATTATCAAACAACTTTTTAATGCTTCAGAAATTATCAAACAACCCTTAATTTATTTAGAAATTACAAAACAGCTATCAACCTAAACATGATTAAGCTCCAGTTTGGATAGTTTGGATCCTGTAGCATTAAGGGAGCTCAAATCCGAATGTGTTGCCTATAAGAGCTCAAATTTGAATTTGGCTTATTTTGTGTCGTGTGTTTAACATCGATTCGTGAGTTACAAGCATGAGCTTAACTTATCTAATAAATATATATTTTAATTATATATAAAGTTGTTTTTGTTTATATATAGTTATAATCACAATTATAATTAACGTCAAGTTTTATTTAGTAACTTATAGTACATAAATACTCCTGATTAATACAAGAATTTGGGAGGCTAATCACAGTATATGATGCTTGAACTTGAATTCATGAAGCATATGGGCTTTGATGTAGGTTTGCCCTCGAGTTCAAGTAAGATCAATTTAATATGAGCTTTCAATGAACTGATTTAAGTAGTTAATGAGTAATATCATAGTTTATCATAGTTCTTAGTAAGTCACCTTAAATTCTTTTAATAATCAAGGATTTAAAGGTCATGGTTTTACAGAATAAATCCTTAAATGTGTATAAATTAACTTTATGTTTTTAACTTTATGCTCAATTTAAAAACACAAATAAAACACCACTTTAAACACCTTAAACATTATGTTCTCGAGTATACTCAAAGTGAGAAGAGAAATGATACATGTTTTTTTTTAATTTTTAATCTTTTTTGTTTCATTCATTTCTTTTCTCTTTTTTCTACTTCTTTCAAGTTGAAAGGATTGATTTTTGTATTTATTTACATTTTCCTTTTGTTCATTTCTCTCTCTTAAATGAATTTGAAAACACAACTTTAAAATTTTTTTATTTTCTTTCATTAAAAAAAATTGTAACATAATTGTTTTTTTTCTTTTTACTTCCTTTTTTCTATTTTTAAATAAACTCAAGAACACAATACAAAACTACTTTTTGGTGCCACACCATTTATAATTATATATTGCTAATTACCAATATCTTTATGCATAAATATGTTATACATATGCATAAATGTATAGTACATATGCTTTTGCTTACTATTTTTACAATCTTCTTAATATATTTATTTGTTTCTTATATTACTTAATACGCATACCATTTTTTTGATTTGCATGTTAGTTTTTGTATTCATGCTTTTTACACCGGAGTGCTAGTCACTTGTATCACTGAGTACGCTTTACGACTTAGTGACGATATTGCAATGTGTTTTTATTTGCATTTTTATATTTGAGATTATGTCACCGTCGATGCCTCAGGTTTGAGGTTTTTAATTCCTTTTGTTTTGGGCCTGCTCGAGTGTGCAAGCGTTGTTGTGACATGAGTTTTGCAATCGGTTTCTTAATGTCTTAAGGTTTTTCACCAGAATGACCGCCCTTACAACTCACTTTTGTATTCACGTTTCGATATTTGGGATCGGGGCCAAATACACCCAACGCGAAGGAGGAAAACCAAGTTACACCAATGTTTAAAAGTTAAAATTTAAAAAATTTTGTGGATGGTATTGTAATATTCACAAGTTGAGGCTCAAGATTAAAAATACCAGCAATATACGGAGGGTTCCGATGAAAACATTCCCCGTTGTTTCAATTCACGTCGTTTGAAATCGATATCGGAGACGATGAGCAACAGTTCACTAACGTCGTCACCGGCGAGATCGTCGATATCCACGACGGCGATTGTAGGAGCCAACGGAATCTCTTCATCGCTCTCCGTCGATGAGGTCCACTTTTCATCCGATCTCATTACTTTTCAAGATCGTAAAGATGAGGCACTTCGAGGTTCAAAATCTATCATTTTATCACTAAATTGTCTTCGTAGATGCTGTTAGTTGATTTTTATGGAACTCTTTTATCTCTGTAACTATGTTCTTTGCATATTTGTGCTTTGGGAGGGAGGGGAGATTTGAATTTTGATCTTAGAGGTCAAAATTTTGGTTCTTATCTTCAAAATCTATGGATTTTACTAATTTTAGGGTTTCTGTGAAGTTTTCTGTTGAGTAATTGATGATGAAGGTTCGACTTTCATATTTTGTAGAATTCTATATGAATCTTTAAGATTGTACGTTTGTACTTCCTCCTGCTTTGAGTTTTAATGTGAAAGAAACAGTTTCTGATGCTGAAATTGAAGCAACAAAAATATGTTCTTGCTCATAGGAAAGAAGATCAGTAAGTTTGTAGAGAGAATGAAATATGCCATTGATCATCTTGCATACGAATTGTATGGATGTAAGTTGATTTAGTGTTTGCAATGCAGCTTTGAAATCGGATTTGATGGCTACACTGAACAAGGAAGTTAGAATGTTGGATGAAGATAGTTGGATGTTTGAAGGACCTCGCTCTCGAATTCACCTTATTTCGCGACCAGGTAAACCTTGATGCTCGTGTCTCATATTCACCTTGTGCCCATACACTTTGGGCGTGTTCAGGACTGCTTAATTAAACTGCTTATCTGCTTATTGCGTTTTGAAATAAGCAAATTCGAATAAGTGCTTCAGACCGCGTATTCCACCAGCATATAATCAGATAAACAGTTTAAATAAGACATCCTAAATAGCAAATACTCCTCTTAGATTTAAGTAGGCATGCTTCTTTTTAAGTTTCTTGTAAACTAAAATGTTTAGGGTTTTAAAACTTGCAGGGGGTCTTCTAAGCAAACATGCAGAAACAATGAAGCTTAAATTGGCCTCACAGAAAAGGAATCAAAATGCTTCAAACAAGTAGAAAACCTTGTGATCAGGAAGTTTATCAGGAGCTTTTGTGATCTATCATTCTTGGCAGTGACAGAATTTGCTGAAAATGTTCAAGTATTTTAGAACTGTTTAAATTCACATGATGTTAGTGAATCTTGGTTGGTTTTCAAGCATGTACTTAACGAGTTAACGTTACACTTTTACATGCGAGTTTGTGCAAAAAATACAGGTTCTCAATAAAACCTAAATAACCATAACTTGACCACAAGGCCGTTTACAAGGTAACAATCTTATTATCAAAGCACTAAATCCCTATCGTTTTGCCATATTGAGGCACTCGTTCAGAAGATCTATACAAACGGCCAAACGGGCTAAATTATGCTTATAACCTTCTGCAACTATGAAACCCTAACACAATGTATACCCACCCTGATCACAAAATGCAAATCTGTATCACCAGCAAGAACACGGTCTGCACTTGACTAAACAAGTAAAGCACCCGCATCTTAAACACGAAGGGCATTTAAGTAACTTCACATCTGGGCATTTCGGTTTTGGCCACCAGCAACAACAGTTCCAGTTAAAGCAACAGCATTTGAATCCCAAGCAATCCAGGCACTTTGGCCTGCTAAAACACTTCAGGCACCGAGGTTTTGGGCACTCCGGGCAGCTTGGTTGCTGAACTTTTATACAACAACAATAACAGCCAGCAGTTGACTTCTCGGGGTTTGACTTTCTTGATAACCTGAGCCTTTGTTTGATCTTTGTAAGTCGGGTTTTGGTGGTCATGGTTTCCATATCATAGATGAACTTGTAAAGATGACGAATGTAATCGGGATAGAGTTCTAGGTTACAGTGGCCACCGCCTTTGATCCATAAAGGTTCATACGGATCCTTAGCCAACTTCCATAGTCTGTTGCCGTGTAACCAATCTACGACATCGTCCTCTGTACCCTGTCATTTTACGTGACAAAATCAGTCAGAGGTCAACTTCAAGAATATGTAACATAGGAATGGGCCAAAACTTACGTGTATTACAAGTGTCGGGCATTTCACTTTTCTAATTTTGTTAACATTCTGCAAATATGCAAATCATTATAGGATTGATCAGACTGTAATAGTAAACTGAAATCATTAGATGGACTGTTCTATTTACCTTGTAAATATCAAAGCAAAATCTACAGTTGACATGACAAACAACACGTAGGCCAGAAAGAATTGCACTGTGTAAAACAACACCTCTTAACCTTGGTAACTTAGAAGCCAGATGTAGTGTGGGCCCACTTCCAACCGACTGTCCGTAGAGAATCAAGTCTTCTTGGCTGACTCCATATTCGGTTTGGAGACATTCGTATACAGCCTCTATGTCTGCGTAGGTATTAAGCTCGGTTGGCTGAAAATTACAAAACAAAATCACATGTAAGAGTTTTTTTTAACAATCAACAAACTAACAAGACAAGACAATGGGACCAAAAATGTTCCTTTTTGTGTGATTTGGTAATACAAATGTATGACTTTACAAATTATGAACTCTATTGTGGTTGTAAACTTGTAATTATTGTTATGTTTCTCTTGTTCTTGGTTAACACATTACTTATGAACTCTATTAGACAAAGGGAAACAAAGTTGACCCGTTTACCTTGCCAGTTGACGCTCCGTAGCCCGAATAATCATATCTGTTAAAGATAACCACAACAAAAAAGGAACATTATCGATCATATCAAACATTGAGCCCGAAAAGAAACTGTATCGTATTCAAATATCCCTAAGTTCAGCCAGCATAATACCATTTATGTCCAAATTCTAAAATAAATTAAACTCAAAAGTTATGAAAATGCCATGTATTAGGGAAGTAAATTTGAGGACTGTATAGATAAAAAAGATGACTGACAAAATTCCAAATACTTCACCACAAAAGTAGAACCCTAATTGGAAGATGTAGTAAACAGCAGAAACATCACAATCCCTATCAAGATTCATCAGCAATGTGTGTGTTTTTTTACCCTTTTCTCATGTAATTGATCAGTGAAAAATGTACACTTTTTAGCCGGAGAACCAGGGAAAATAAAGGTGCAAACTCATAATAATGTTAAGAACTTTCACTTTTCACCTTTTCTTTTCAGTTTCCAGTTTACCTTCACAAGATACAATTAACCTAGCCATAAAGTTCAAGAAAGCGCGCATAATCGAATATGATTTATGGACCACATAACATAATGATAATCACACACAAAGCTTAAAAAAAGTCAAACAGTTTCAAGGAAGCACTCGTGTTTACGGGTCATTTTGCTAGCTGTATACATATTTACAACAGAAATCTTGCAAGGATTATTCACATTTTAGAAGCAAATATTCAAATCTTGAAATCAATGTCTAGAAAGAAAAACAAATATAAGCACATGAACAAAAACCCATCACATCAAAGAGATTAAAAGAAGATCAAATCAACATCATGATCCAAAAATGTAAATCACTCACACCGGTCTATCATCCAATGGAAATGCATCACTTTTAGGTTCAAAAGTTAACAAATTTAGTTCATTTTTGGTAACAGAATCTACACCAAAGAGTACTTAGAAAGAATATTGTTCAGATATAAGCAACATACAGTTATTACAAACTCTTTAAACAAAGATTCATCATTCAAAGGTAATATCTGTAACATCTGTATTATGTGAATCAAGATCAAAACTTTATCTAAAACAAAATCAAAGAAAGTAAAATCCCTCAAACTAGGGATTGCAGAAAGCTGATAAGATGAACAGTTGCAAAGAATGAAGAAACAATACAAACATTTCTTGCATAAAGAACAAAAAGCAAATCCAATTAACAAATTCATAAGCTAATGTTGATATTTGGGGAACATTGATTTAACAAAAAGTTAGGTAAGAAGCAAAGAGGAGAAAACGGACCCCATGAGATTGACTCTAAGATTTGCTTTGAGTTGAACAAACAGGTCAAACAGTTGACCCAAATCAGCAGCATTGCCATGAGAATACAATACAGTGAGTCTTGCACAAGGGTTCCTAAGATAAAAAGCTACAATCTTGTTGCCTCTTTTGGTGCGTAACGACAACACATCGACGGAGCAACCACCGCCACCGTCGTCAACGCCACCGGAGGCTGACGTCACAGGCAAAGAGGTGGATGTGTAGATAGCATTCAGCTTACCGTCATCTCGTTTCTTGATCTGATAGGTGGGTGGCGACGGTGGAAAAAAGGCGAATTTAGCACTGAGATTTGATATTACACAACCCATTCGCCACCGTTACAACATTCAGGTGAACACCCAACTCATAAAGATGTGAATTTACACGATCTGTGATATCTGTGATCAATTTAGGCTTAAAGATTTGTGGGTTTTTCAAGATTCATGTAAAAATGATGAAAGATTGTTGGGTTTTGAAAAGGGTGAAGTGGGTATCTTGCTGCCGGAGTTTGGGTGGCTCACGGCGGAGAGAGAGAGATTCACGGCGGAGAGAGGTGGTGGAAGAAGTGAGGCAAGTGTTCAAAGAAGGGAACTTGATGAGTTCATTGCCCACAAGGTTTGACAGTGTGGGACCCTTGTTACGACCCTAAACGACAAATGTGTGTTCAACAGTACTGTGCATTGGATACTTGTACGGGTGTGTGTGTGTTTAGAGATCTTGATGTACAACTCATCTTGCGTCTTCAACTTTGGGAATCATGTCGAGTGGAATAGTGGATCATGAGGGTGGGTTTTGAGTTGGATGGGACTTGTCATTTGTCTCATTTGTGTGACACTAATATAATTCCTTTATTGAGTTATGAACTATAGAATAACATCAAGGTCCAATGAACTTAGAAAAAAAAACATGAAAAGAAGGTATATGTTGTTAGTATTTGTGAACCTAGCAATCACAGTATGTGTATTCATTTATGGATCGTATGTAGTTGTGTTGTCATCTATGACCTTCTTTAATGGGGGCTTATGAGGGCCTTCTTCACATTAAAGTTGTCCAATTTATCTGTTTTAATTTTTAGTTTTCGCTTGTGATAAATGTTTCTCTTCATCTCTATTTCCTCTTTCAAAATCCACACCAATGGCGGCATGGTGGGAGTGACATTTTCTTACAGATTTATATATAACATAACATGAAGTTAAACAAATTTGGGTTTAGATTAAACATGTTTTGTGTCATAAAAAGGTTGACACATTTGTATCTCGATTAATATCGTGTCTTAGCAGTTGTTAGTCCGTTTAAATAATCTGTTTATGACACGAAAAAATATATTGGTATTTTCTTAGTTTCTAAATATAATCAAATGTATATTTAGTTAAAGATACCATTGATATTTGTTTTGAATAATTTTAATTGTTTTTTGAAAGATATTATCATGGATTGTAATATTTGATGACCTTTATATTATCTTGTTATTTGTTAATCGTGTTGATTTTGGTCGTGTTGTATTACTGAATATTAAACGGATCATGTCATGTAACATGTTTATAAACGGGTTCGTGTTTAAAGAAATCACACGATTAGTTAATTGCACCACTTTCGTGTGTCAGTATATGTGTTAATCGCATTGTTTTGTGTCTTGCATGTTTATACTTGTTTTGTCGGCCCATCGATGCCCTAGTGGATTCATGCATCCCCTCTCTCTACTACTCTCCTCACACTGAATGTTACATCCTAAACATCAGCATATGGATGCTCACTAGTACCAGAGTTGGAGATGCTCTAATAAAGATAGCAGAGGTAGCCAAATGAACGTGTATTTAGTTTGAATAACTAATAAAAATACGTGCTTTTTATACATGTAAAAATTGTCCCATACTACTTTTAATTTTACACTTTTGAATTATTCAATACTAATAACTTGGTGAATTTTTTCTTTCATACACTCGTTAACAAATGAGTGTACTCCTTATTCAGGATACTTGACTCGTTAGCCATATATGTGCATGAGTCGATATGGACAACACCTAGTATCAGTTGTTTGGACTTTGGAATTACTAGGACCAGTGCAATGATTCAAATAGAGGTCATATAATTTAATATTTGTGTAACAAAGATTCACCCGTCAATCAAAATAAGATAGACAAAATATATTGTTCAAATGATGTGTCTTTTACTATTCTATAAGATAGACAAACACATACTCTAGCGAAAATAATACTACTATACCAAATTTAAAAGTCCTATCTAACATATATCTTGAGACACATGTTTGACAAACCTAAACCGAAAATCTTCTTATTCAATAATAAGTACAAAACACGTGTAAGGCCGATGTTGTTTTCCTTAATAGTCATCATACTAAAACACAAAAGTAGCTTGAATGGATACCACCCACACGACTTGAATCCTTGTGTATGTTCGTGATTCACCACCAAATCTTCTACTCAACCTTGAGATGAGTTTTGTGGATTAAAGATGAGATAAGAATTGAATGGATATCATTGGGTTCCTTTAATCAATGTATCTAACTTCATATAAGCAACTAGAATGTTTGCTATTTATGCGTTTTTGAATTGTACTATTTGATCATTTACATGGACTAAATGGTTCATTTGGAGTTTGGACCGAACATAAAATGTATTTTAGTTTTTTAATCGGTTTTACTCAAGAACCATATAAATCGAATAACAATTAGCCCTATCTATTTTTATTAAAAAATATAAGTAATCATATTACATGGTCCAAATTTATCCTGTAGTTTTACCCTGATTTAATAGTCGTGAACAAAAGTACTTAAAATTTCAAGATTTTAAAGCTACAAAAATTTATTTTTGATTACCTAACTCAAAGAAAGAGAAAGCAGTTGCTTCCACCACAATTTAGTCATACACGATTATTTCTTATTTTTCACGTTTTGATTTATGAAAGGATTCATATACAAATACATACATCAGTGAAATCGATTAGTTTTCACATGTTTCTTTAATAAAAAAGGAAAACAATTATTTAAATGATTACGGTTATTTGTTAGTTCATATATCATATCTTTCAGAAACACAACAACATGGCCTATTAGCTCAGTTGGTTAGAGCGTCGTGCTAATAACGCGAAGGTCGCAGGTTCGAGACCTGCATGGGCCAGTTTTTGTAACTATTTTTATTTTTTTTATTTCTTGGTTTTCTTTAATTTAATATCTATTTGTGCACATTCATTTTTCTCAACTTTTATAAACAAAAACGAATGTGTCTTTACTTAACTCTCTATTATTGTGTTAACTGCCGTTTTGTTTTTTTATTTGATTAATGTTGGATATCAAACATATCTATATTACTATAGAAATGAGTAAATTTATAAATAACAAATTGTTTATGCATAATCACTTGTATCAAATATAACAAAATTGTTCTTAAGTGTCTTATAAGTTGATTAAAATTACAATGTTGTCCAAAAAATTGTATTATATAATAGTATATATAAAGATAGATTAAGATAACATTTAATATAACAGTCATACTTTAAATTTAATTAGGAAATGGGGAGTACAAGTATTTAAAGTTTAAAGGAGTATAATAGGAATAAATCTTGTAACACTACACATTAAAACTTGTAATTTTCATATGTCATCTTAAAATTAATGTAAAATTATAAATCTAGTCATAATTTCTATATTTTATAGTAGTATAAATATTCATATTTATAAGGTCATGGTTTTATAGTTAGCATGAGAAAATGATGAAAGAAGTTGCAAATTTACAATTAATGCTCGTATTATGTAGTAGTTACATGTCAAGTGCAATTTTAATTTGAGCTCATTGGCGATTTTATTTCAATTCGATATGTAAGAGAAACCCACTCTTAACCGGTAAATGAGTTTTGTTAGGTTTTTAAATGTTTATTATCTTGATTTATATTTTTCTCAAAGTTTCAAGTCTTATCACATAATAAAATACAACTAGGAGGATTATCCCGCGTGTTGCCGCAGGGATTTTACGCGTATACATTTTTTTACAATCTGACTTGTTGCTTATGATGATATTGCAAAGAAACTTTATGTAGCAGGTACATCTTGTGTATGGACTTTTTTTTCACTTATCCTAAACGAAGTCCAAGTTTCAACCCCCTGTTTTTCGCTTATCCTAAACGAAGTCCAACTTTCAAGTTTCACAAATACATATATACGGTTGTTCAAATAGCCCGTGATATGAATATTTTACGAATATCATTTAATATGTGTTTTCTTATCAATAATGATTTTGTTGGCATGGAACTAGAAACTAAGCTTGTGCGATGCAACGCATTTGCGCACTTCATTACATTTGTTACGATAACATTAGCTTAGTTAAGTAAATAAAAGAAAACATATGTTGTTGCGGCGATTCGGTTTCGGAGATGAAACATAGATAAAAAACAATTATATAACGATACCTATGTTCTTTGGTCAGAAACAGTTTCACTCTTTGATCAATATAACTTACGAAACCAGAAAAATACTATATTTTGAATACAAACTTTGGTTTTAGCAAAATCTATTCCTGGAGACCAAGAACAAACACACTTACAAATTACTTTTAGAAGAAAACAAATTAAAGTTATTGTTAAAAAAATCAAGTTACTAAAAAATTAACGGATTTAATATATATAGTACATAAGCTCAAGTTGAAACTTTATAAATTCGAGAGTCTGGTTTGCAACTTTAATTGGTGGAAATAAACTGATGGGAAGGGGATATGTTTAATAACAGCGATAATAAAAACAATTACGAAATAAAAAATAATATGAAAACATAAGAAAAAAATTAAACAAATAATTTTGTATACAATAAAAAGTAGCTTTAGAAGTTAAAACCAAACATTTATATGTACATTTCAAATAATAAAAACATCTTAGTATGTGTTTTAGTTAACAAAGAAAGGATAATCCAGCAAATAGCTTTCTAAGTACCAAATAAAATTTAGAGAGAGAAAAAAAAGAGGCAACTCCAATAAATATTACCCGGGTTGATTGACTGAGAAAGTGAATTGCATCCACTACAACAAATTAGCTATTGTTGTTTGGCTTTGAGTTATTTACCTATTTAATAAAAAGACAAGTTGATGAACAATTATTTACAAGTAACTTGAGCATCATAGTACAAGTCGTTTTAGCTAGACCTGGCAATGCTAGTCCGTTTGCTTTCAATTGAGTTGATTTGAGCTTTAATTATAAAGGTATGGGTTAAGATGGGTTAGTTATTATTTTTAAAGGGGTTAAGATGGGCAATTTAAAAGCTAAGGAGAAAAGAAATGGGTTAAGATGGACGATGCTAAATACCCTTAACGGGTCAGGATGGGTCACTATTATGTTTGGCTTTAAACTCTTCCAAAGATGTTCATTCATCCTATCAAATATCTAGATCTCATTCAAAAATCACCATTAGTGATTAATCCCCTATTTTGATTTAATATTTCACGTATTACCTTTTCATTTTCATCACAAATCATTGTTTAATGTTGTTTTTCCTTAAAATTCAACCCATAATTATCCTCAATATGAATGTAATATTCAACCGGAAGTGGTGTAGTTGTTTCTAATCATTGTGATGACACAATCATTAAGGTTTTCGCTATAAAAACGTGTAAACTTCATCCTCCAATGACATTCGATCGGTTTTTGAAGAAGACTCTACTAGTTGTGGAAACTCATATTCGTTGTCAAAACCCAAGACCTTCACCAACGTCTTCATCGCCATAAATGACATCGACGTTCGTGGTCTTCGTCATTATTTTTGTAAATTTAATCCATTAGTTTAGAGTGAAGCTATGCCTTTTAATTGATAAACAAACAATTTGATCAATTTTAATATGGGTTGATCGGGTTTCGGGTTATTCGGGTTTTTGAGGTTTGAAAGTTTATCCGAAACCTGACGCGAATAAAAACGGTTTAATCAGTTTTCAGATTGTTCGGATAACGGGTTGTTCGGGTTGGGTTTCTTCACGTGGGTGAGCTCGGGTCGGGCGGGTTAATCGGGTACGGATAAAATCGACGGGCCTAATCCTCATTGTATACTAATACCATCCAAAATGCAACCTATTTGAACTTTATGTATTGTTTTCAATTTTTAGACTTTTGACCCATTATGACCTGAACATATATTTACCCGAATCCAACCTGACCCTAACCCGTCCTGACCAGTTTTTAAATTGGCTCATCCTGACCCGAACCCGTTTTAACCCGAATCCATTCTGACCCGTTACACTACCCGACCCAACCCGCCCGTTTTACCGGGTATAGTTTTAGCACATAAAAGCAAACCATCCTTTGTGTGTGTGTATATTCGTTTGTATTTATTGAAGAGGAGGAGGAAAAAGGGTACTAAATGTGTTTTTATGAAAAAAATGTCACTTAGAATGTCTAAAGTTCCTAAGTTAACTTAGTGAAAAAAATGATTTCAAAAAAGAAAAGAAAACTTTTTTTGAACACAAGCAAACATTATATTAAACAAAAGTGTCAAGAAACAAAACATAACTCATGCCTAAAACTGAAAAATGAAGAAAACATATACATCATAAAGTAAAAACCCAAATACAAGATCGTAGAAAAGATGTGTCGGCGAATCTAGCAAACGTATGATGGACGAAGGCCTTGAAACTCACTACGTAATAGATAAACATGATAAATTTTTTAACTTCATGAAGCGGAAGAAAAGACACCAAGGTGTTGTTTGTTTTTTCTGCAGGAAAACGTCTGCAGCCTGCGGACCACATCTGCAGACATCTGCAGCAGAAGAGCTGGATCAAATGTCTGCAGTCTGCAAGAAAAAGACTGTTTGTTTTGTTTAACATTTGCAGAATGCTGAAATATTTTGTAATTAAACTAAATTTATTTTTTAAACTTTAAAAATAACTAATACATTAATATATAAATAAAAGTCATAGAAATACATTAAAATATAAATAAAAGTCATACAACACTACAATAATATTCATAAAACCATACGATTACATTTATAAATCGTTTATTCGACATTCTGCATTAATTGCTCAGCAATTTCATCTCTTAATTGAGTCATATATTCTCGATCGGATGCGGTACCATGTTCTTCAACATCATATTCTTCAGCATCAACGTGCATATCACAATTTTCAAAGGACACATTGGGTTGATCGTATTGTGTAAAAAAGTCATCGCTAAGACCCTCTTTCCTTATAAAATTATGCAACGCGAAACATGCAACGGTAACGCTCCTTTGTGTAACCAACGGAAATGGTGCCATCCTCTTCAATATAGGGATCCGTGCTTTCAAAACACCAAACGAACGCTCAATAACGTTTCGTAGTTTTGCATGTGCATGATTAAATTTTTCTTTATCGGTCAATGCATGATTCCTACGAAAAACTCTAAGCCAATACCTTACATTACGATATGGAGTTATAAATCCTCGTATGTGTGCATAAGCGGCATCACAAAGATAATATTTATCTGTAAAGATATATAAATAATTAGGAAATTAAACTAAAATACCAAACATTTAAAAACAATTTATATACCTGATGGTGGTAACGGGAATGAAACATTTGTATCTGATAAGGCATCTGATAATATTCTGGAATCATGTGCTACCCCTTCCCAACCCGCCACAATGAATGTAAAAATCATGTTGAAGTCACAAATTGCTAATACGTTTTGATAACACTCTTCTTTTCCCCTTCCTCTATATAAATCTTGTTTACTAGCAGGGACAACAGCATGTATCAAAGTACCATCAAGTGCACCAACCGCTCCCTTAAAAATTCGCCGAAGTCTTTTGTTATGTCCCGGAATGTTTGGATTTGGATTGAAAGAAGT
>BJCM01268157.1:9252-25943 GCA_018326385.1 Flaveria bidentis
TCAAGGTTGTTTCTGAGATTTAGATTGGCCATTTTGAGAAGCTTAAGGGTGAAGGAAGGTAAAGAACAAAGGCGGTTAGGTCGGAGGAATAGGGCAGATGAAGAAGATAGTGAAAGAGGGGGGAACCGTTGGGTTTATATATGAAATGGATTTAAAAAAAAGTTAATGAAAGATGATAAACTTTGAAATTCAAATGTCGATCCCACCTCTGAAAAAATAGATTCCTTTTTGCTCAAAAAGTAGTTTTCTTGGAAGTCGAAAATCTTCCAAAAGTAAATTGTCTTCGAAAGTTTTAATGACAAAGCTTCCGAAGCCAAAATGACTTCAGAATATATTACTGAGAATTTTGAAAATTTTGCTTCGGAAGAGAATTAAGACTTGAATGCTTTATTAAGTTAAGAATAACACTTCCGAGAGTTAATTTGCTTCGGAAAAAAATTGTCCTTGAAAACATACAAGTGTTTAAGGAAAGATTTAAGCTTCGAAAGACATTTCAGAAATTTCTTCCAAAGGCAATTTTGCTTATACAGTTGTTTGTTTTAAAGGCATAAATTTCTTCCAAAGATAAATCCATATCTTCCGAAGGACAAAAAGATCAGTATTTAGTCTAAGGAATGTCTTCTAAAAAGATATTCATCCAGAGAAAACAAGAGCTTATGAAAGTGATAAAATAGACAAAATAGAACACACATATTTTAAGAAATAATATGAAATAGTTTTAACAAAAAGCTACTCAAAATTAATCATCCTTATAGTTGATATAAGATATTTAAGTCTCTGCTAATCAAAGGCTTTGGTGAACAAATCAACATATTGTTCATTTGTGTTAACCTTGACTAATTTACTTAATCCCTTTTCAAAGTTATCTCTGATCAAATAAGACCTGATATTGATGTGTTTTGTCCTTGTGTCACACCCCCGCTAAATGCGGAAACACGGGGATGTAACGTGACGGGATCGTCATAACACATGGTAAGCCATAGAGATGCAATAAAATAAAAGATGACCAGCGTGTCATGACGACACCCGACAACAAGGGGACTTGTGTCATGTTTAGTCAATATTCACGACAGCATAGCCATAAGCATAAACATGTTAAATGATTCACATAAACAAAGATGATAACATTGTAATGCGTTTCCCACAACCCAGGAACAAGTATCAAAAGAATAATGTTGTTTACAAGCAGACTACAATAATTGTTTCCAAAATGTATGTTTGTCAAGTATGTTTAGTTTCAAAAATGCATCCTAGGGTCTCCACTAAGACAACACACCTAGATCTTCAATTAGCATTGTCACCTAAAAAGATATGCTCAAAATGGTCAACAAAATTGTTGGTGAGCTCGCAGGTTTAAGTAGATAATAAGTAATTGATGTTGTATAAAAATTGTTGTGGAATACCGTGAATACAGTTATAAGTAAGCGAAATCACATGGCATGAGCTTTACAACCAAACCTAAGGACGTACACACAGAATCTTGTTGGAATATATTCACCCAAGGCCCGTTCCTAGCGACTGTTAGTACTAATTAGTATACCAACAAACGAGGGTGGGGGTGTCAATCCAGTAGTACTACCAATACCTATCCGTCGGTTCCACACTGGAATTAAATGGTTGTAAAGAAAGAACCACACATCAGACTCAAGCATGTATCAGATAAGTACTCACAAAACAATAGCACGTTGATTCCAAGTATGTAAATTGTATGTGTGTTATACAATATAGAAAATGGGTGAGCATACTTTTCCCCATATGTATAAATGATTGAAAAGTTGTATAAGCATAAAAAGGGGCCACGAACTCACTTGTTAGGTAGTAAGTATGAATGATCAAAGTTTCCCAAATGTTGTATGTAATGAACGGTCAAATGAAACTTCTTAAACCTATTCTTGACGACACGTGGGATCGTACATTTATTATCGTGGGTTTAATTCTTTAGAATCCATGTCTAATCTATGAAAATCTCATCAAGGTTTTGATTTAATGAACCTAAGAAATTTGTGTGACACATAGACACCTTGTCACAACCTCAAATTCCATGTGCGGGGTTTTACCGCGAGTTGTGTGACAAACTAGGATCTCAGACACGGTCAAATCAAACGACACTATATGAATTTAAATGAACGTTTGAACTTTAATAAGAGTAAAACATAGTTGAGATAATAACCAATGCGGAAACGTATAAGTAAAATTTAAAACCAATACTAAAAGTTGCGCAAAACACAATGCCCAAATAAAACTGTTCAGTGCAAGAAAATTAGTTTGTGATGCATGCCCTGAGTGAGTCCTTAGCCATGCAATCTAACCTTAAGAGTTCTTGTGACCTGAGAAAACATGCTAAAATGTGTCAACATAAAGTTGGTGAGTTCACAGGTTTAACAACAGATAATATGTTTGAAAATATTCGCATGGTAAAGTAATTAAAGCATATTGATAGGTAGCTAGCCTATAATCAAGTTACTTAGGGTTTCAAACCGAAGCTGATTGTTTGTAAGTTGTTTGCCTTTCCACCACGTCTAACACAGACAGTGATAAATGTTAGGTTAATTAAACACCCGTTTGACCTCCAATCGAGTTAGCGCGACTAACGCGGGTGGGGTTTGTCAAACCCAGTAGTACTACTCAAAATTACCTCGCCACTTGTTGCTAACGGTTCGAGAATGTAAGGGCTTTCATATATGTTTGCACTAACGTAACAAGCGATAAGCAATAATATTAGAAACCATTTATAAATAAAGTTTTGTATGTTTTCTCCCCCCAAAAAGGAAGTAATGTAAAATAGGGGCCGTGGAGACTCACCTCTAATGCGTTGCAACAAATAAGTGTAAGCACAAAGGATCGGGTTCCAACTAATCTAAGTTTCATTTAATCTTTAATTGAGATTAAATATTAGTAATGGAACTAATTATTCAGAATAGAATGATATGGTTCACGATCATGGTTAGGTTACGGTACCATTTTAATATTCCTGCTTACAAGCATACACGACCATAGACAAATTTACATGTGTACAAACTCAAACATTCTCACGAATTCTTGACAATTCATATATGTTTTCTTTTGATAAATTAGTTAGATGACCACTTAATATAATACCTAATGTTTAGATAACCTTCTACGGACATACAAGTAATAAATATACACTCGCATGATACTTTACGTACCCATATAATATATATAAGCTACATACACACAAATGGTATTCATATATACACATATGTTATGTATAATATATGCAAGTGGATGCCAAAGCAATACCAAAATAATTCCCCACACATGCCTCGGCTGAAACAAAAACATCCATACCCCACCAACACCATCTGCAACTATTGATATATTTATATATAAACAACATCCATGCACACACACTACACGTACATACATGCAATCATACAATCATACATGCATAAACATGCAGAAGCACACACAAACATAAGCACAATGAACCTACCTAGGAATTGAAACTAATGCGCCTAACCTAAAATAAATATCCCATGCACCTACATACATACATGACAATGATCATGCAATCCCCAATGCACCTCATGCGCCCCAGAAAAAGATCGCAGAACACCCATATGTTTACATATATACTGCAACAATGGCATACATGCACACAATAAATATATATATATATATATATATATATATATGTATATATATATATATACATATATTGCAGAAATGTGTGTATATGTATATATATATATATATATATATATATAAAAGGTAAACCCACACATATATATACATTGCAGAACATACATAAAAATCGCACAAACCCACACACAACACCTACACCTACGGATCAACTACACACATAACATCACATATATATATATACACACAAACGCAGAGACATCCAAACCAACCAAAACCGAACATCACCATACACACACATAAATCAAGTCACACATGGACCGAACATTAAACCGCGACAACCTTTAGAGATCGAACGACCAGACCGCGACCGAAACCGTATAAATGAATCAAACAAAAGAGACATACCCTACGGTTGGACTTTCACGGTTTCCGGAGAAGTTACGATCGTAATACGGGGATATATCGTGCGAGATGGGCTGTTGTCGAGCAATGTGTTACGAGAGCTATCAATGTTGAAGAGGCTGCCGTCGAGATCAGATGGAGATTAGGGTTTATATGAGGGTGTTTTGGTTGAAGAGAAGTGCCGAGGGGGGGTCGGTTATAAGATTTAAAGCAGTGTTTATCATGGGCTGAAAAGATGATTTTGAATTTGGAGAAGTTACAGTTAAATCCCCCCAACTTTGTTGAAATGTTTTCTTTCAAACTCAAATTTAATTTAATTAATTTAATCACATAATAAGATTAATTAATTAAATCACAAAGGATGCTGATGTAACAAAGAATGATTAATGGTGTTAACCTGGAAATATAGGGTGTCACACACCTGTATCCTGGTTTTCCTGGCAAAAGGCCCTCAGGCTAAGGCAAGCATATCGCATAAATCCTACGGGACTAGTTATGCTTACCTGGGGATTACTGGGATGAGTGATATACTATGGTCAACATGCACAAGTTTCTAAGGCGAATGGGTCAATTTACCTTGACGTGTCAATGTTTCCAAATGGTAGTGCGTTACCAAATGGAACCAAATGGTAGTGATATACATGTGCCTTACAACTCTTGCCTTATCCTTGTTTAAATTATAATCCTTGTTAATCTCTTTCTCATGTCTAACTCATTTTGTATAGTCCAACATGTCTCGTAATCATGGAAAGCGTGGAAGTTCTGATCGTATGCTAGCTGGTATGATTGCCCGACAAATGGCTGTCATCATCCCGACCATGGTTTTTGAACTCAATAGCACTTTGATGACCAACTCAAGGAACAATGGGAATGGTCAAGGAGAGAATAGTGCAAACCAATGGCACAAAAACCAAACTTGCACTTTCAAGAACTTTAGTTCTTGCAAGCCCACTAGTTATAGTGGCAAGGAAGGAGCCACTGGTCTTCTTGAGTGGTTCGAGAGCATGGAAAATACCTTTGTCAACTGTGAGTGTCACGAGGCACTCAAAGTTCGTTATGCCACTAGTATGATCCAACAAAAGGCACTCACCTGGTGGAACAGCAAGAAGAGAAACCATGGTGCTGAAGCTATGTTAGCACTTACCTGGGAGGAGTTCAAGAACATCGCCATTGCGAAGTTCTGCCCAATAAGTGAACTACAAAAGTTGGAGGAGGAATTCTGGAACTTGAAGCAAGATGGTGGTGACCATTTGGCCTACTCAACTAGGCATCATGAGTTTAGTATACTATTGCCTCATATGGTCGACACTGTCCCCCGCAACATTGAGAAGTTCATTAAGGGTGTACCACCCCAAATTCAAGATGTTGTGGTGGGTAGCCGACCCACAACCTTGGAAGAAGCCATTACTATCACCGCTCAACTCACCGAGAATCATATACGAGCGGGCACCATGTTTGTGAAGGGTGAAAAGAAGGTGGAAAAGACAACTACCGAGACCGTTAAGGAGACTAAAGCTGAACTGTCTCACAACAATAACAACAACAAGAAGCGCAAGTTCACACCGACGCGCAATTATGTTGTGGCTGCACCCATACCACCTCAAAGACAAATGGTACCTGTGGCACAAATGCATGTGGCTACGGCCTATGCTGCTCCCCAACCTATGTGCAACACTTGTAGGTACCACCATCCAGGGAATCAACCATGTCGTATTTGTACCTTATGGGGTAAATATGGTCATTTGGTGGCGACTTGTCACCGTGCACCTAACAACGCCGCAATGGTCACAAACCTTGTTTGCTACAACTATGGGGAACCTGATCATTTCCGCCCACAATGCGCTCGTCTTGTGGGTAATGTTCCACAAGCCTGAGGACGTGCTTTCAACGTTAATGCAAATCAAGCACAAGCAAACAACGATCTGGTGAATGGTATTTTAGCTAACCATTAACTTTTGTGACTTAATCCTTTTCATGCGTTATCTGTATCATTTAATACCTTTAAAATTGAACAGGTATGTTTCTTATTAATAAAACTTATGCATATATCTTATTTGACTCTAGAGCCGATAAGAGTTTTGTTTCGTTAGAGTTTGAACCCATTCTTGCTAAACCACATACGAAACTAGAAAGACCTCTCACCGTTGAAGAACCGATCACCGTTGACGTCATTTTCGTGATTGCATCTTAAGCCTTGGCACACATGATTTTCTTATCGATCTTATTCCTATGAAACTTGGAAGCTTTGACGTCATCATTGGTATGGATTGGTTAGCCAAACACCATGCCGAGATCATTTGTTTCGAGAAGTGCATTCGTATACCGTTACCCTCTGGAGATTCTTTGAAAGTGTTTGGTGAAAAGTCTTCCAAAGGGCGTAAACTCATGTCTTGCACTCAAGTCCGAAAGTGATTAAGCAAGAAGTATATGGCCTTCTTGGCTTACGTGGTCAACACGAAAGTCAAAGGGAAAGAACTAAAGGATGTCCCGATCGTACGAGACTTTCCTGAAGTATTTCCCGATGACCTTAGTGGTTGACCTCCCGTGGCTATGTAACCATATCGGCTTGCACCATCGGAAATGCAAGAACTCTCTAGTCAAGTTCAAGAACTAAACGAGAAGGTCTTCATTCGTCCTAGTTCTTCACCTTGGGGTGCACCTATTCTTTTCGTGAAAAAGAAATATGGATCGTTTCGTATGTGCATCGACTATCGTGAACTTAACACACTTACCATCAAGAATCGTTATCCTCTTCCTCATATCGATGACTTGTTTGATCAACTTCAAGGAGCTGCTATTAATCTACATTTTGGATATCATCAATTACGAGTCCATGATGATGATATCCCAAAGACCGCGTTCCGTACTCGTTATGGGCATTATGAGTTCATGGTTATGCCTTTTGGTTTAACCAATGCTCCTACTGTCTTCATGGACCTCATGCACCGAGTATGCAAGCCTTATCTAGACAAGTTTGTGATCGTCTTCATTGATGACATACTTATCTACTCCAAGTCCAACACCTATCATGAACTGCATTTGAGACTGGTTCTTGAATTGTTAAAGAAAGAGCAATTGTACGTGAAGTTCTCTAAGTGTGATTTCTGGCTCGAGGAAGTTCAATTTCTAGGACACTTAGTGAATAGCCAAGGAATCCACATTGATCATGCAAAGGTAGAAGCCGTGAAGAACTGCTGTGTTCTTACAACTCCTACCGAAGTTCCTTCTTTTCTTTGTCTTGTTGGTTATTATCAGCGATTCATTGCCAACTTCTCGAGGATCGCGAAGCCACTCACGTCTTTGATAGAAAAGAATAAACCATTCAAGTGGGGTTCCAAGCAAGAAGAAGTTTTTGAAGTATTAAATCACAAATTGTGCAATGCTCCTATCTTGACCCTACCCGATGGAAACGATGATTTCACCGTATATTGTGATGTATCAAAACAAGGCCTTGGTTGTGTTCACATGCAATGTGGAAATGTCATAGCTTATGCATCGAGACAATTGAAGGTCCATGAGGTGAATTACACAACACATGATCATGAGCTTGGAGCTATCGTTTTTGCCTTGAAGATTTGGAGGCATTAGTTGTATCGTACTCAATGCATTGTCTACACCGATCACAAAAGCCTTCAAGACGTTATTAATAAAAAATATCTCAATATGAGATAACGTCGTTGGGTGGAGTTGATTAGTGACTAAGATTGTGACATTCGATACCATCCCAGTAAGGCAAATGTTGTAGCTGATGCTCTAAGCCGAAAGAGTCATAACAAGACAATCACATTCTAGAAATCTGGGATCTTAGATCCGACTAGATGTCAACGAGACTACTATACTATTGCAAAACTTGAGTACAGAGAGTGACATCGAGTCTAGTATCTTGGAGGCTCAACAAATGGTGCAACAAGAGGGAAGAATAAAGGATGAGCTGGAGCATAACCTTATCACCCAACTGGAAACGAAACCCAATGGGTTGATGTACTTTGCGAATCGAATTTGGGTTCCAAAGCATGATCATCTTTGTACCTTTATCATGAATGAGGCTCATCAAACTCGTTATTCTATTCATCCTGGTTCCAATAAGATGTACATGGACCTGCGTGGTCAATATTGGTGGCCTGGAATGAAGAAAGATATATCGACTTATGTAGCTAAATGCCTTGCATGTACAAAGGTTAAAAACGAGCATCAACGTCCGAGTGGATTACTGGAGAAACCCCAGATTCCTATATGGAAGTGGGAACACATATCCATGAACTTAGTAACCAAGTTACCTCGAACCTCTCGTGGTCATGATAGCATATGGGTAATCTTTGACCGATTAACCAAATCGGCACATCTTATACCAATACGTGACACTAACAAGACATCAAGGTTGGCTCGTATATACGTTGATGAGATTGTAAGTCGTCATGGGGTACCTCTCACATCATATCCTACTGAGATGCTTGTTTCACTTCGCACTTTTGGTCGTCTATGCAAGAACTTTTGGGTACTCAATTGGATCTAAGCACGACTTACCATCCTCAAACTGATGGTCAAACCGAGCGAACGATCCAAACCTTGGAGGATTTGCTACGCCTGTGTGTCCTTGACTTTGGTGGTGATTGGGATACGCACCTACCGATAGCGGAATTTTCGTATAACAATAGTTATCACTTGAGTATCAAGATGGCACCATTCGAAGCACTTTATGGTCGTAAATGCTGTTCACCGATCTGCTGGACCGACATTGGTGAAAACTTCATCACTGGTCCAGAATTTATACAAGAAACGACCGATAAAGTCTTTATAATCTGCAAGAACCTTGAAGTGGCAAGAAGCTGACAAAAGAGCTATGCGGATAAGTGACGTAAGCCATTGGAATTCCAAGTTGGGGAGATGGTTTCACCGTGGAAGGGTGTTGTTCTCTTTGGAAAGAAGGGTAAACTGGCTCCAAGATTTGTAGGACTTTTCAAAATCCTGTAAAGGATTGGGAAAGTAGCTTATAAACTAGAACTACCTTCCGACCTTAGTGGAGTTCATCCTGTGTTCCACGTCTCAAATTTGAGAAAGTGCTTGGCTGACGAAAGTCTGCATGTTCCATTGGAAGACATTCAGATTGATGAGTCATTACATTTTGTTGAGAAACCTGTTGAGATCATGGACCGCATTATGAAGAAGACTAGAACCACAACTACCCCAATTGTCAAGGTTCGTTGGAAGAATAAGCATGGCGCTGAATTTACTTGGGAACGTGAGGAGCACATGAATAAGAAATACCCGTTTTTATTCGTATAGTTCATTCTTGATTTCGGGATGAAATTCTTATAAGTTGGGGGGGACTGTAACATCTTGTATTTTTCCGCTAATAAATGTTAACTTTGTTTATTCTTATAAGGGTCATTATTGTCAATTATGAAACTCATGTGTTGTTTATGCTTATTCACTATTGTCATTAAGTTTCAATGTAAATATAAATATTAAATAATAATAATTATGTTAATATTAATAATAGTAACAATAATAATAAGTTATAAAAATGAATAATAAATATATCACCAATAACAATAATACAAATAATGATAACAACATTAATAATGTTTGGACCGTGTACGTACGGAGTACTAACTGATAATGCATGTATACCTAATCAAATAGTGCGGAATCCTATTTGATTGACAATCCAATAAGTGAGAACGCAGTTTCGATCAATCTAAAGATTAATGAAACATTATAAACGATTAGAACATGATCAACTGCGAACTATGAAGTTGGAACAGGATCTCTAGAGTCTCTAGATAGCTAGGGTACGTATGTGAGTTGAAATTCATAAGTGTTGTGTTTTTCCACGAATTACGTAGTATTTATAGGTTAGGGTTTGTCAATCGTACGAGTGAACCATTAGCATGGTTCAGTTGTGTGACTGAATCATACGATTAGTCCATATGCACGACTGAAGGTTCAATGGTGCGACTGAGCCAATCTTATGTCTCAATCGTGCGACTGATCCAGTCTCCTAGTTCAGTTGTGCAACTGGTCCGTTAGCATGAGGTGTTCATGCGTATGGTCCATTAGCATGGTCCATTCCCATGAAGACTTCATACAATTAAGTTTTAACATGTTTCTCAATCATTATTGACTAAAACCTATATAAACAACCACAAACCTATAAAGTTAGTTCAATATGCGTTATTACACAATAAACAATAAAATATTAAACATTATAAGCATCAATCACATATTGTATTTCATTCAACTCATTCATTACACATATGTAAGACATGAAAGACATTTTACATTAAGCTCCTAAACTAGGTACATAGGTATCAACAAACTCCCCCTTGTACCTAGTTTACATTAGGGTCTAACATTCTTCAATAGCTCCTCAAATTTCTTGTATTTTTTCTCTCTAGTAACTCCTGCATGTATCTCGAATGCAAAACAGAGTCGTATAACATTCTGGAACTGGAGGGCTTGTACTATATCTTGCGAGTCATAGAATAGTGGCCACTTGTATAATTTACAAACATCGTCTGTTGACAAGTTGGTTAGCCACATAGGGTCGAACACCCCTATAGTTTCCATTTAGCTCTCTCTCTCTATAAGACGATGACCGCTTCGCCTGTTCTCCAATCATAATACCACCATTTAAAGTGTGAAGTAAAATCCTGTGGCATTTTTTGTAAGGGAATCATAGACATAGTGCGTGGAGGACTCCACTTCAACACCACCATTGGCTTTCCAGAAATGGCATCCACTTTAGACCTTTGGATGTACCTCTTCGGTTGTTGAGGTTTGAAGTTGACCCGCATGGTGTGGTATTCTTTCCTTAGTGCAGCCTCAAACCAGCCTAACATTTTCTTCAGATCAACATATAACAACTTTAGGCGTGCTAGCTGGTTGAGCTCAAAATTAGGGAGAGTCTTCCGATCGTGTGGGAATCTAAAGTAATCTATACCCTTCTCCCTCTTAACTGCATACACATTAAGATCCTCACAATATGCCCATGCAATAATCTTGCCTGACACCTTTAGATGTTTCTTGACTTTGTAGAGCTTGGTGTTGGCATTTGGCTTTCAAGCAGTGCGTTAGGCTCGTATCTTAGCAAAACAAGCCGCCCATTCAGCCTTCTTGATATCAACATCAGCGTCAGAGGCTTGGACTTGGCTTTCATTCTTTTCAGTATCTTTTTCAATCTCATCAATTTTGTCAAACGTAGCACTGCCGAAAGTGTCACCCAATTGGGGATCACATTGCCATCTCGGTCAGTGTACTCTAGATAATGCTCGGCTGTGACATCTTCAATCTCTATCTCATCTATGTCGTTGAGCTCGTCGTCACTGGTAACATCAAAAGTAGGCGCATCTTTGATAATCTCATCTGGGTTTAGCCAGAACATCTCTGCAAGTTGCTCGTCAGTCAGGTCGTGAATGATTTCTCCTTCATCGGGAGTGTAGGTCACCGACCTTATGACAATCCCTTGCAAGTCAAGAATCATTGTTAATTGAGATTTGATTTGCTGTAGGGGAGCAACATCATACTCAGCTTGCTGAGATGTTTGATCTGCTTGATTTATACATTTAAAACACATCAATCATTAGTACTCAATGAAGACATTCACATATTAGATAAAGATATATAAACATTAATTACAGAATTTTAATAAAAGATTCATTTATAAAATCTTTCAAATACATAAACATCAATAATCATTACTTTCATCTTTATCAGTCAACACTTCAACAGAAGGGGTCGAGGATGATGCTCCTTGGTCTTGTGCTTTCTTTGTCCTCCTTTCGTGACCCTGAGTTGAGGCTGATGCAGCTGCATCACCTTCTTCATCATCATCTCCTCTTGTCTTTCCCCTTGACCCTTCATCATCACTGATATCTTCTTCATTAGACTCATCATCTTCACCATCATCATCATCTTCATCATCATCATCATCACCATCACTTTCTTTAATCTTCAGAGGCTCATCTTTTGATCCTTTCACTTTGAGCATGATCATCTTGTTTGTGGCTTCCAACTCCTCAATCTTCTTCACTGATTGGTCATTCAGCTCCTAAAGTTAGGAGATCTGATGTGCTTGTTGGGCAATATGTTGTGCTTGAGTAGCATTTAGCTCCACAAGCTGACTTAGTTGAGCAGCTTTTTCTTCGTCAGCAGCTAACAGCTTCAGGACCATCCTGTTTACTGTTGCTAGCTGTTCCTCTACACTAATGGATGGTAGAGTGGGTCCTGTGGTGAATGTGGTGTAGGTTGATGGTCCTGCTTGGTGGTTGGTGGTGGTAGATGTAATGAATATGGGTGGTGGGCTATGAGAGGATGGTGAAGGGTTGGCTGTAGTAGTGGGGGTTGGGAGTGTGGTAGTGATAGGTGGTGTGGTAGTGGTGGTGGTAGTTATGGTGAATGTGGGAGATGTGGTGGAGGTGGTAGTAGTGGTGGTGGCTGTGGTAGGAGTGGTAGTTGTTGCAGTGGTAGTGGATGTGGTCAATGTAAATCTTGTCCTCTTACCCTTTTTGCCATAAGGGTGAGCCATCCTCTTCTTCCTGGAGCCTTTAGGCATAGAGGCTCCCCCTTGGCTGCTGGGCTGGTCCGAGGTATAAGATGGATCACCATCAGTAGCAATAGCATCCCAAGACTCACCCTGACGTCCACCAACCGCCCTCAGCCCTCTTTTAGTGGCTACGACCTGGCTTCCCACCGTACGCACCAGAGGCTCCTCATCAAACTCCTCATCCTCCTCTATCTAGAAATTAGGGTGAATGGGAGCAAACTCGGGTCTACCCGGACCATCACCTCCTTAATCATCACCGTGGTCATCACCATCAGAATCATCCAAGGGTAAAGCAATCTGCTCAACATCAGAATCACTATCGTCGTGGCGCCACTTCCTCCTAGCTGGCGCCACATAATCCTCCCAGGCCAGATGCCCAAACAGTCTTCTTACCGGGGGCTTCACCTGCTTGCCCCGGTAGACCTTCATCCTGCCTAAGGTGGTATCATCCATCACCTCAATCACCACAACATCTTCTTTCTCCTTGGGCAGTGAGGGCAGCTTTTGGTCGATAATCAGTCGAAGGAAACATGGGTACATACAGAAACCCTCCTTTCCTTTGGCTTCTATGTTCTCGACCCAGTAGTTGAAGATCATCCGTGAGAAGCTGAACGGATGATTCAGTACCAGAGCCACATTGGCGTTCTGGATCTGATCAAACAGCTCATCAAAGCCTCCCTACCTTGAGGCTATGCACTATTGCTGCACATGGGCTAAATACTTGAGTTGGGGGCACAGGTTGCTCTTGTTGAGCACACCTGCGTTTATGTCCCCCGCGTACTTAGCCCGAAGAAAACAACCTCGAATTGTCAGAGGATGTAGTCTCATTGGGCAGTCACCATCATCACCCAACTCTAAGACTCTCCTTGGGTCTTCCTCACTAATCTCTATCTCTTCACCAAATATGGTACTCCTAATACGATGAGGTTCAACAGACCTGTCGACTATCGCGCTTTCCCAAAACACCTGTTGAATCGATCGATACGGTTTGCATGGGGTAGATATAGCCTTGAAGATTCTAGATCTACATAGGAAGGCAATAATCCCAGCAAAATTAGAGGTAATCCGGGAGGTAACGTCCAGATGTGCAAAAAGGTTATGCTTTGTGCTCATGGTCCATCTACTCGCCATGTTTCTGTTACATAACATAAATAAACATTTGAGTTTGTGTAAGTGAATGACAATTGAATTTACTGGACTTGAATCATTCTGTTTAGTCATGCGAATGGACAGTCCGACTGAGTCTTAGTGGTGCGAATGAGCTCAGTCGTACGAATAAACCTGCGACTTAACTGAGTCGTATGCTATTCTATGCAGTTGAACAAATCATGCGACTAAATTCATACGCGTGGTTCATTCGTGAGATTAAGTCATTCACCCATTTCAATCGAGCGATTGAAGTTCATCGGTGTGTCCATTCGCATATTTCTCTGAACGGTACTGTAGGATCGATTCTTGGTTTATACTTGATGTTAAATGTTCAGGTTAGACTCATTGGAGTCGCAATCCATCAAAACAACACTTAGTACCAAATAATTTGATGATTAAGTACAGATTAGTGGTTTATTTTGAAGGTTTTGTCTCGGTCTTGTTTAGACCCGATTTGAACTTTAGGACTTTATTAATCTGTGCATTTTGGTCGATTTTAGTCTTGCATTACCTATAGAAACAAAGCGTAATCGGTTAGTCTCACAAACAGGGCGCTAAATCACAAGTATGAAATTTGGACAGAGTAATCTTGTTGTCGTGTGATTTAGGTGCGACTTGGGGGTGATGAGTGTCTGCGACTGACTCCCCCTCTATTTTTATTAGGGTTTCCTTCAGTCATGCAACTGAACCTATTCACACTCTTGATTCGTGTGACTGGGGCTCAATCGTGCGACTTGCTCAGGCCGTCACATTCAGTCGTGCGACTAGGTTTCAGTTGTGCGACTGACTCATTCGGTCAGCTCCATTCGTGCGATTTGATCATTCTGGTGATCCAATCGTACGGCTTGACCCATGCTTATGGTCCAATCGTACGTCTGGTCCATATGTGTGGTTCAGTCATGCGATTGGGCTCATACATATGATCCAATCATGTGACTAGTCCATACTTATGGTCCAGTCATGTGAATGGCTCATACTTATGAGTTTGACCTTATAACCTTTCAAACACTTTGCCTTTTAACTATAGATAAAACTTTATTAATGATGATCATCTCAGACATGATCTTTTTAATTTAAAAACTGTTTGATCACCTCAGACGTGATCCTTTTTCTTAAAACCGAATTTGTCACCTCAGACGTGACTCATTTTAGTTATGAACGTTTTGGTCACCTTAGACGTGACCCTTTTGAGTGAGTGATTCGCAGATTGATTCCAGATGAATAGACCGACTTTTTCTTAATAAAACTAAAAGTTAAATTAAACACCTAGGAAATTTAAAACGAGATTAAGACATATTTTTTGTATTTTTTGATTTGGAGATGGATCTAAACCTATTAGAGTACTTCTAACCGATTTTACTTCCTGGACAGCACAGCTTCAATTCTATTTTATCATTTCTGGTATGATTCATTATGGAATCATACAGGTATATCAGAATTATTTCGGACATTTTAATAAACTATTTTGATGCTAGATTTTTTTTTGTCCGAGAGTCAATAGCAATTTTAGGAAATCATACTAGAGCAACAAGATGCACACAGTGATTTTGACATTCGAGAGCTACGGCACACGATGATTGTTAGTATACTTGTCCTCTTAAATCCATACACTGATTTTTGACACACATTGGTGATGAATCAAGGTTTAATTATTTCTTCAAGTATTTGTGGATCCCACGCTTATATGGGAATCAACATTCCTCAGGAGAGTTTTGAGCGGTCTACGGTTGTTTTGACAAGAAGAAACTATTCTAAGAGCTTTCAAAGAGATGCCAAGCCTCAGGTTAGTGCCATCACACAACAGAGAGGCGCAAACAACAATGAATTCTAGAATATTTTGGTTACGCTTATCCTTAGGTCAGTGCCACCGCACAGCGAAGAGGCACACAACCTATCTTCTTGTTAGAGCATATATAATTTTTCTTTTTAGCACATAACACACTAACAACATTTGTTATTAGCTTGATTGCGCATATCATTTTTTTCCGTGCTTTGCTCTTTTTGTGGTCATCCGCACATATTTGTGGCGTTTATTTGCTCGTCACCCCTTATTGGAAATGTGTTGATTATGTTAACCAGGGATAAGATGGGAACCCACAGCGAGTTGAACAACTAGTTTGAATTTTGAACCACCACTGAGGTCTACTCATCTATTGTGTTGAGTCTACCAACACATCATATAATGAAGTAGCAATCTCTAGGTCTACTTTCCCTATGTTACCTTAGTAGCTTACTAGTTTTACTATCATTTTTCATTTTGTTTCGCTTAGACCTCTCAGACTTATACTTTAAACTTTGCATCTTAATCATTTAAAACTTTTAAAGTCCCAAATAATATGTACCCTGTGTATTATCATTTTCCATGAACGTTGAATCCGTATCACAAATTTGATGGCTTTCCTTTTAGGTAAGTTGTTCTTCTCCCCCTTTTTTTAAGTAATTTAAATAGAACAACTAATTTAATACTACTCTAAGTTGTTCTCCCCCTAAAATTCTAAAACTAAAAATATTTTTTTTTATTTTTTGGATTTTATAGAAACAGGAAATGAAAATAAGAAAAATAAAAGAAAATAAAAACAAAATGTTGTCGGACTAAGCATTTTCATCCTTTGGAATCATGTCACATTTCTTTTTCACGCCATTAACCTCTAATAGATATAAAAATCTTGGTTTATCAAACGCTTTTGTGTAAAAGTCGGCGCGTTAAAAATCCGTATTTATTTTATCGACATTGATTAAATGCTTTTCAGAATAATCATGTATAAAGTGATACTTAATGCCGATGTGCTTTGTTTTAGGATGTTGGACTGGATTTTTAGTTACGGCTATAGCAACAGAATTATCAACATAAATAGGAGTGTTAGAGAATTTCAAACCGTAGTCCCGCATTTGCTGTTGAATCCAGATGATTTGTGAACAACAACTTGCAGCAGCAACGTATTCAGCTTCACATGTTGACAGAGAAACAAAAGTCTGCTTCTTACACTGC
>BJCM01268160.1:0-12420 GCA_018326385.1 Flaveria bidentis
GCATTAAAAAACCTCCTTCATTTTATTGTAATACATAAGATAATACATATTGAAATGTACAATGATCTAGTAAATAAGTAAATAAGATTGACTTTTTGTTAAATACAAAAAAAACGTCCTTTTCTTCCCCAATATTCCCCAAAAAGACTCAGTTTTTTTTTCTTGGGATTCCATTCAGCATACTATAACCTGTCTTAATAGAATTCCCAAAGGTTGAGATCAACTCCATTAAGATAGATCTCGAATCGTTGCTTCCATTATGGGTAATCATCTAACGTTATAAGTTTAGGTGGTTTATTATGATTCCCAATCTCATTTTCTAGAAGCAAAAGGTTCTGGATCTGTGAGTCCCTACTAGCAGTAAACGCAGAGAAATGATATTCCATCTCCTTAACATTGAAATTTAGAACTCAACTGATTTACTTGTGCGAATGGACAGATGCGAATGAGTCACTCGTGCGATTGGACAAATGCGGATGAGTCAATCATGTGATTGGACAAATGCGGATGAGTCAATCATGTGATTGGACAAATGTAGATGGCCAATGCGGATGACTCAGTCATGCGAATGAGATGTGCAAATGAATTCAATCATGTGATTGGATTCAGTCGTGCGTATGGAGTGTGCGATTGGAGACAAATGATTGAAGAAGTTCAGTCATACGAATGGATGAGCGACTGAATTCAAACGTGTGAACGGGAGGTGCGATTGAGTTCTGTCATGCGATTGAGTCAATCATGCGGCTGAAGGCTGCTGTTTTTGCAAAATCAAAGGTTTTTGATACTTTGACGCAAAAACACGATTTTTCAAGAACCCTAATCTGCCGTATGCCGAAAAACGTAAACTTTTTGACCTGGAGACGTCGAAAAGACTGTTATACATAAAAAGGTGACTCTTTTGAATGAAAAGTGTGATTTTTGCACCGAACCTAATCGAATCACACGCAAAATCAAGAGCCAAAGCTCCGATACCACTTGTTAGAACCGTGTACGTACTGAGTACTAACTGATTATGCGTGTATACCTAATCAAATAGTGTGGAATCCTATTTGATTGGCGGTCCAATCAGTGAGAACTTAGTTTCGATCAATCTAACGATTAATGAAACATTAAGAACGATTAGAACACGATCAACTACGAACTATGAAGTTGGAACAGGCTCTCTGGAGTCTCTGGACGGCTAGGTTACGAATATGTGTCAAAAGTCATGAAGTGTTATGTTTTTCCACGAATTAGGTGGTATTTATAGGTTAGGGTTTTTCAATCATACGACTGAACCATTAGCATGGTTCAGTCGTGCGACTGAATCATGTGATTGATTCATACGCACGATTGAAGTTTCAGTCGTGTGACTGAGCCAATCTTATATCTTAATCGTGCCACTGATCCAGTCTCCTGGTTTAGTCGTGCGACTGGTCCATTAGCATGATGTATTCATGCGTATAGTCCATTAGCATGGTCCATTCGTATGAAGACTTCATACGATTAAGTTTGAACACATTTCTCAATCACTATTGACTAAGAACTATGCACAATAACCTCAAACCTATATAGTTAGTTCAATATACTTTATTACACAATAAACAATTAAACATTAAACATTATAATCATCAATCACATATTGTATTTCATTCAATTCATCCATTACATATATGTAAGACATGATAGACATTTACATTAAGCTCCTAAACTAGGTACATTTGGAACTGAATAACTTTAGATAGAAAGCATGAAACTTCTCTTGATGGAGATATTTCTTTCTCTGAGTAGGATATTCTCATGAGGAATTACCATAGCGGGCTTGAGAACAATGCACTCATGGAAAGTAAAGAGCATGTTATGACTCTGATCACAAAATTGAGATATACTTAGAAGATTGTATCCATGCTCCTTGACAAAGTTTACCTTTTCAATGCTAAGCTTACCATTTGTGACCTTGCTCCTTCAAGTAATGCAACCACCAGTATCTCCTCCAAAATCAATTGATCCTCCATCAATCTTTTCCAACTTTTGACTAGTGACCTATTAACTATCATGTGCTTGGAACAACCACTATCAATGATCCATACGTTTCTGTTTGTCTTTACTTGTTCCTGCACAAAAGAGATGGTTAGTTACATTTGGAAACCCAAGCCTTATTTGTCTTGGGTTCATGAAAAGAAGTTGAAGGTAATGCAATAGTAATAAATCCTATAGTCATGTTTACAGAATCTTTTGTTGATGTAGATGGAGAAGTTTCAGTCACTTGGTCTTTTTTGACTTCTACACCACCTTTGGAAGCTTAGACTTGACCTTCAAAACTTCAGAAGTTTTGATACTAAAACTTTGGAAGATCTTGCTAGCACTGGAGCAGACTTCAGTGGTTCGAAGGTATTTCATTCTTCCGAGACCAAATTTTCTTCCAAAGGAAATTTTCCACTTGCCTTCATCTTCATTTTGGAGCTTCCGAGAGGAAACGGTTATCCTTCCGAAGCATGCTTTTTTCTTAAAACTCTTAGAAGTCTCTTCTTTGGCCATGTGGAGAGTGCCTTTTGGATTGTAACGACAATCCTTAGCATGTTGAGAGGTACTCTCACACATAACACGTCCTATTTTCTTCTTCCTAAGAGCCTTCTTCTTTGAACAATGCCAACTTGATCACTTTCCTTCTCCACCTTTATCTTTGCAGATGTAGTGGAAGTTCTTTTAGGGTGAGTAATTTGTTTGGAGTTGGATGGTTTAGGTTGTGTAGCAGTGGTACACAACTGATCAGTCTTTTGCTTGCTGCTGGGATGAGTTGTGATAGGTTCAAATGGATCGATCTGTATATCAAGTAATTGAAAAGAATATGAACAATATAATCAGAACAAACAAATATCAGAAAAATTCATAGAGTTTTCATTGATATTAGATGGATTACAAAGTGCAAATTGAGAGAAAATATCTGAAGTCTTAGCCTGCACATACATAAGCAATCCTATTTATACTAATAATCAAGAAACAAAAAGGAACATGTATTTACACAATAAGTCCCTAAATTATGACAAAACTTATCTAAAGACTAAAATGCTAATGTTTCTAGGTTTCTAACAGTACTCCCGCTAAGATTCGCATTTGTCTTCAACAAAAATAGTCTTCAGGTTCTTCTTTAATCTTGAACATTTGCTTCTCTTTGTAGAGCTCTAGTTCTCTAAGTGCTTTCTTTATTAAATACATGAACTTCCCAGCTAGTATTCCTTGCTCTAGCTTGGAGTCAATAGTCTTAATCTCCGTTTCTTCCGTCACCAATAGTGTTTATTTTGATAAGCCTACAATATCGACATTAGCATACATCTCTATTGGTTTTGGATTCTCTTTTCTATATATCTCTAATACTCCCTTGCTTGAAATTCTCATAAACTCAATATCTTTTATATCTTTCTTCATAATATTTGCATATGCCATTGCCTTCCTCAATGAGATACTTTCCATTGCAACATTCATAACTTTAATAATGGTCAAAAAGTATATTTGGTCATTATCTGCTTCTTCTAATGATACTGCTTCAATTTTTTGATTAGACAAGATTGAGATATAACTAGGATGAAGGAGTTTGAGTTCAAATACTCCAAACAAACAAATCATATCATTATCCCAATCAGTTAAATTCCTTACAAGATTGATATGAAAAGTAGATGAATCATAAAACCATCTCAAAATTGGTTTTGATGATTGAGTGCCATCTATAACTTTTAATCTAGGATTTGTTACTTTTTCAAAATACTTATCACTGAATGTCTCGAAGTAACAATCATCCATAGCCTCACTAGATTCACCTTAACAATCATCCATTGCCTCACTGGATTCACCTTTCTTTGATTTCTTCTTCATCTTAGCAAAATAGCTTTTGTCTTCTTGGTCACAACAAATTTGAAGAAATGATAGCATTTTAGATATACCTCTATCAAGCAACTTCACAAAAATTTCTCCCCATTCAGCCTTTGTAGGATTAATCATTGGTAACTTATGTAATTCTTTCAAATCTTGCACTGGTAAGGCAATGATGCTTGAGTAGAAATGATATACATAACAATAGCATTAATTCTTTTGATAAGAAAGGCATAAAAAATCTCATCATATTTCCATGAAATTATTCTCACTTCTTTGGTTTTATCAGGCACAATCATTGCATTCAACAATTCACAAATTGATTGTCCTGTTTGAAGCACATTTCTCACAAGATCTCCAATTGATCTAGCTTTATTGCAAAGTTGTTTTTTATCTATAGAAACTTTGTAACCTTGTTTTTCAACAATAGGAAATATATCCATAAGCTCTTTCCTGTGTTGATGAGATCTTCTTACAAACTTCATTGATTTTATCTCCTAAGGCTTTAGCATTCTTGTTATTTTGGCTATCTCAAGCTACTGAGGGTTATCGATATCCAAAATAATCATCTTGTTGTACATCTTCTCAGTTTCTTGGAAACTCCTCCCCAGCCTTCTTAAGGACTCACCTTGAAGCATATTCAGTCTTTTCCTTGGATAATTCCTTGAGTTCAACCACATTCTCAGAATAGGTATCCTCATATCATCAGGGTTTGGGTGGTGCAATTCTGTCACAGGAACATCATCAATATTTATGGTTTCATTCAAAGGTGTCCATTCTCCATGCTCAACGCTTATCTCATTTGGATCTACTGGAGTTGACGATTCTGCAAACAAGTATTTCTCATACTCTTCATTAATCTGAGTCACTGTCAGTCCATCCAAATAAACTCTGTTATATTTCTTCCTAATCAGATAATTGTATTTGTCTTCAAAATCAATAGGAATATCATCTTGAGTCTTTTCAATTGGAGAATCAAGAATATCAAATACATCTTCAGCTTCTAGCACTTCATCATACCCTTCATCAGGTAAATCTTAATCTATATAGTCTAGTGCTTCAATTCTTTGTTGCATGAATGTTTCTTCTACATTTTTAACTATGTCGGAAGTCTTTTGAATTTTGGAATGATCTGAAGATGTTTCAACTTCATCAATTTTTCTTTTCCCCTTTTCTGATTCAGAGAATTTGCCAGTTACAGTTTCTTGAGGTTCTTGAACAGTTTCTTCTTCAACAATTATTACATCATTTTCCTTTTCAGGTTCTTTCAAACTTTCTTTTATCTTATTAATCTCCTCAAATATTTTCTTAACTTTTTCTTCAAGTTCTGACATCATAACATTCTTCTTTTGATAACTTTCTTTTAACATTTCATTTTCTTTCTTCAACCTTTCAATTTCTTCATTCTGAGATACAATCTTTGACTATAACTCTTCAAGTTCATGAGAATCATTATCCAGTTCAGTTTGAATACAAGCATTTCTTAATTGTTTCATCTCTTGTTCTTTTTCTTCAACAATCACAACTTTAGGACTTTGAGATTGTACAGTAGAAATAATATTCTTTGTAATTGGCTCAGACTATAAAGTATCAAAATCAAATGCTTGATTAAAATCAACAGTCTCAATATCTACATATTCAACCTAATCATCAGCTTGCTAATCATTCATTTAAGTATCAACACAATCTTTAGTATTTCTTTCCTTTTCATTATCATCTCTATGATCAGAGATTTTTTGTTCACTATCTATATCTTGAATAGTTTCTTTATTAGCACCTTCTATTTCATCTCCTTGATCACCACCTTGATCATCATCATCATCATCATTGTGATCATCATTATCATCATCATTGTGATCACCATTATCATCATCATTGTTATCATCCTCAACATGATCTTCTTCATCATTATCATCCTCTTCAAATTCTTCAAAAACTTCTTCCATAACATCTTCAATAAGATCATTGAGATTCATAGGCTCATCCTCTGTGAAATGAAAGTGTTGTTGATTAAAATCAACAATGTCATTAGCTACATTCCTCATGTACTCAAATAAAGGAACATTTTCAGCACAAGTGATCACTGCTAGCCTCTTGTACACCACCTCAGACATATGCTCTAAATCAAGTCTTTCACCTTGTACTCCATAGACATGTATGTCTGGGTATTCTTCATTTATAATCAACTGGATAAATCTTGGATACATCAAGTACTTATTCTTGTTTCCCTTCTCCAAGTTGAATATGAATCCATTCATGATCCACTAGCCATTTTAAAACTTCTGTTAGTGGCTATGGCTATTATAGGAGATGCTATAACAACTAGAAATGAGTTCCATCCTGCACTTCTTTTTGACATGCAGTGCTGAATTATATAACATAGCAGCTTCCAGTGATTTCCACTCTTACTCTAAAGAATTGCTTCTTTGGAAATTGAACTGGGTGACCCATCTACATAAATATCTCTCTACACTCATTGAAAGTGTACTAAGATAAATCTTGATCTTCATTTTCACACAATCTTAATGCAGATCTGATAGAATCTTCAGATACTTCAATCAATTTGTCATTAGTAATAAATCTTCTTACAACTTTTCTTCTATGATCAACTAACTTAATTTTTGCAGTTCTCCAGAACTTCTTAATCAGTCTATCATATATAGCAGGTCTAGCACACATAACATAGACATATTTGATTCTTAGTAGAAATCTGATCATATCTTCATATCCATTAGCTTCTTTAACATTCTCATTAAGAAATGCAGCACCATTATGCTTTGGCTCAAACTTTAGAATATCCACCTGTCAATCAAAAGAAACAAGAATTAGTATGAAGGTTTTCAACACATTTAAGTTTTTATTAAATGTTTAGAAATGAATAAATTCTTCACTAACTTTTATTTTTTCTTAATAAAATTTTATATTTTAAAATTTAATTAATTTTAATAAAATTCAATGAATTAAAATTATTATTTAATGATTTAACCAAATTTTAAGATATATAATCAATTAAGAGTTTTGTTTCTATTTGATTTGGATATACATTTGAATTTGATGAATAACAGTTAATTTTTATTTGAAAAGCAATATGTTGATTCATTTCAAATTATTATTTTATTGTTATTTTAACTCTTAAGCTCATTCAATTATCAGAAAAATTTTGTGATTAAAATCTTGTTTTGAGGATGTTAACATGTTCGCTATTCATTATCATTAACAATTTCAAGTTCCATTTGTAATAAACAATCACAAGTTATCAACCATTTCAGATTTATTCAAGATATTAGGGTTCGAACACCCAAATAGGGTTCAAACGCCCGATTGATTTTGATGTTTTTTATACACTGATTTGATGACATAAACTCATGATGTCAATCAAAATCACTGATATTACCTTATACTATCATACAATCTTGGTAGAACTATGTAATCAGTGTGTATTTTAGTGAGTCGGAGCTTTGAGAACAAGAACAGGGAGAATGAGAGTAAAATTTTCGAATGAAATGAACTTCTGTGCCAGTGTTGAATTTATAAAAGTGTAAAAACTTTTATACACATTACAACTGTTTAGACGCATGACCACAGTTTGGACGCATGACGTCTAGGCGCATTGGCGCTGTTGAGGCGTATTACCCTTGTTCAGGTGTATGAACCTTAGACGCATGAGTTACACTTGGTAAGATTTTGATAAAAAAAACATATAGGTGCATTTGCACTGTACTGGCACATGAGCACTATTTAGGCGCATGAGCACTATTTAGGCGCATGAGCACTCTTCAGGCGCATGACCTATAATGAAACGCCTAACACTTTGAATTCTAAATATGAGATGTTTGGTATTGTTTAGGCGCATGAGATTGAGCAAAACGCCCAACACTTAACCAAGAATTTTAGAATTATGACCATTGTTTAGGCGCATGGGGATTACTCAAAACATCTAACACTTATCATAAAACTAAAATTTCATCATGCGGATGAACATAGACTTACGGACACAGTTTAGGCGCATGAGACATTCTTACGTCTAACACTTATATAAATTTCACATACTTCATTCAAATCACAATTTTTATTAATTTCAATTTTCTTAAAAAAAATTCAAACTTTGGTCAAACTTTGAACAATTTACTAAGGCTTTGACTATTTGAACAAAACTTTGACTTTTTGACTAAACTTTAACTTTTTGACCAAAATTTTGACTTTTTGACCTTTTTATTTTTAATTCATCATTTTAGTATCAAAAAATTCGTAAAATTACAAATATTCTCAATTCTTTGCAAGAAGTTTTTCCATATTTTTAAATCTTTTTAGGTTCATTTTTAAACATCTCAAACACACACAAGCTTTGAATATTTTTGCATCCTCCATTTTTATCCAAACATTTATTTTGATAAACACTTTTTCATCTTTACTCCCCCTAAACTTTTAAGTTCCCAAACATAGAAGTTTATAATAGTTGAGAGTTGAAGTAAAACCATTCATTATTAACATGCCTACACACAAAAAAAATCATGCAAAAAACAAAATAAAGCAGAATAAAATTCTACAAATTAATTTATATGCCTATAGTGAAATCATATAAGATAATAATTAGCATATTGAAATAAAAGAAATCTGAATAGTCATAGACAATGATTAAATCCTGATCAATTGTGTTCAAGGTCAGTGTTACCATAGAAAAGGAGATATGAGATCTAAGGATAGGCAATGACTACATTGGCAAAAGAATCAGTACACTTACTTTTTCAATTCTTGGATTTATTAAGGTTGGATTAGATATGACATTATGTAATCCACACTAAGACATAGAGAGTTCAACCCTCATCAAGGTATGCAAGCAAGCACTTTTACTCAACTTAAACATGTCATATATGTATAACCATATCTGATGTTTATGTCAATGAGAGAATCATCATGGTTAAACTAGTTGATAATCTCCAAGAGAACCACCATGGACAATCTATTAGGTAATCCCCAAATCTGTTTTATAATGAAATAGATGGAGATGATTCATAATAATCATAGGGCATCCATTTTGGACTTTGGAATGGATTGTGCATATTGGCATCTTTTGCATAAGGTGAGAATATCCAGGTCTGTAATGACTTACAACAGAGGATACCTCATCACTTCAGGTTTATGATGACTCATAACAAAGAAGTGAACAAATGCAGTAAACAGATCTCATGGTTACGCATATTGTGTCATGGTGTAAGATTGTGACTTGACAAGCAATCAATCAGAAAAGTCAATACAACTCTTTAGTACTAAGATGTACACACACAAATGCATAGATGATTTAGTTCAATCACAAGAATATACTTTTTCAGTATAATTACATGATCTTGCCTTCAAATCATAACTGATCATGTTAGACTTTATTAGCGAGTAAAGTATGCCACTGACTAAACTGATGTACTATCATTTCCCACAAATTGCAAAGGCAAATTCAATCATAACACTTATAACTACTTAACTATATTTTTATTTTTTCATTTTATAATTTTTTCTTTGTTTTTTGCATTTTCTGATGTTGTATTTTCTTTTTCATTTAACACACACACAATATACATAATCAAGCAGTTAACTTTGACAGTCTAACTTTTAATTTGTTTAAGAAAACGAGGGAGGGTTATTATCATTTTGAAAATGATGAATCAATTTTCATCATGATTAATAAGACCAATTGACTCAACTAAATACTCAAACCTTCCTGCAAGAAAGCTTTGGTAAACAGATCGGCCAATTGTTTTTCTGTTGATATCTGAATCAAAATGATTAAACCTTTTTCAGAATTGTCTCTAAGAAAGTGATATCAAATCTCGTTATGTTTTGTTTTAGAATGATGGACAGGATTTGCAGTAATAAACATAGCAGCAGTGTTATCAATGTAAATAGGGGTTTTAAGAAAATTGAACTCGTAATCCAGTAGTTGATTTTGCAACTAAAGGATTTGAGAACATCCTGCTGAGGCAGCAATGTACTCAGCTTCTGCAGTTGAGACTGAGATGTTTGTTTGTTTCTTACATTGCAATGAGACTAATCAAGGACCTAAAAACTGACAACCACCCATGGTAGATTTTCTATCTTGACAACATCCTCCATAATCACTATTAGTATATCCATGTAACTCGAAGTTTCCTTCATAAGGATACCATAACCCTAGGGATTGTTTTCCTTTGAGATATCTGAATATGCGTTTGACAGTGATAAGGTGAGATTCCTTCTGGTCTGATTGATAACTTGCACAGACACAAACATCATACATTATGTCAGGTCTAGATGCAGTTAAATACATCAAAGATCCATTCATAGATCTATATAATGTTTTGTCTATTGATTTTCCTTTTGTATTAGGATCAATCTTGGTGTTTATATCAGTTGGAGTTCTGATGGATTGACAATCTTAAAGCTTAAATTTCTTCAATAGCTTATCGAAAAACTTTGCTTGATTAATTAAAATGCCATTTGCAGATTATGTAACTTGCAATCCGAGAAAGAAATTTATTTCTCCTGTAGAACTCATTTGGAAATAAGATTTCATGATTTCTTCAAATTCTGAACAAAGTTTCTGACTGGTTGATCCAAAGATGATATCATCCACATACACTTGTACACATAAAAGATCAGATGCATCCTTCTTGTTGAATAAATTAGGATAAATCTTCCCTCATGTGTATCCATGTTGGAGCAAGTGCTAGGACAATGTTTCATACCAGATTCTTCGAGCTTGATGTAGACCATATAGAGCTTTGCTAAGCTTGTACACACGATGTGGAAATCTACCCTTGGTGATTGGCCCATACAAAAATGCACCCTTAACATCCATTTGATACACTTTAAATTTCTTATAAGAAGCATATGCCAAGAAGTGTTGAATTCTTTATGCCCAAGACACATAGAACATTGATGTGGTTAGTACGTTATGATCCAAGTCGGGTCATACCTAATAACAAGCTTAGCAAACACCAAATAATATTTAATTGATGATATGATCATACAATTAAATAAATACAACAATTTAGAAAATGGGTTTTTTAAATAAGTTGCATATGAGATTGAACAATTTATATGGATATTTTGTTTATAGATACTGTGCAATGTTATTTAAGTTACTTAAATAACATCAAATAATAAGAGAGTGTGTATGAGTTATTCAATTAAAAGGTTAATTATATGAATAATTTATATTAATGACTTGTTAATGTGTTTAATTTTGTTTTAAGTTTTGGGGGGAAAACCCATTGTGAAATGGGTATTCGGCCGCCCCCTTTGGGGTTAGCTTCTTTTCTTTTCCCTAGTTTTCTTGGAACAAACACAAGACACAAGTCATTCACTCAACTCTCCTCTCTCTCTTACATGCAAAAACCACAAGAAAGAAAAGTTCTCTCCTCTTGTTGAAGAGTCTCACGGCTGAAAGATCTCCAGCAGCTCTTCTTTCGGTTTTCTTTGGGTGTTCAACTCCTAGCAACAAGGTGTTTGTCATATAGCTTGGGGTATGCAAGCTTGAGAGGACCTCCTTTGGTGCCTTAGTCGTTTTCTTGGAGCTCATTCTCTTCAATCTCTACACTTTTGCTGCTTAAAAGGTAGTTTATGGCAGCCTCTTTATGGCTGTCCATAATGTATGTTTATGTTTACATAGCTAGTCTCATTCACATAAAAAGGTCCTTTGTTCTTGGGTTTGTTTATAACTTTGTAATATCAAGATGAAATCCGAAATTTCAGTTCATTAACGAAGTTATAAAGCTTGTTTCCGCTGCGTTTACACAAAGTTTAAATGGTTAAACTATGAATCTTGTTCTAACAAACCCCAACAAGAAGAACCAAATTGCTTTTAGTCTTGCAACTAGAGCAAACACTTCTTTATAATCCCTTCCTTCCTCCTGAGTGTATCCTTGAGCTACTAATCGAGTTTTGTTTTGAATGATTATTCCTCTGTCATCTGATTTGTTTCTCAATAACCATTTTGTGCCAATGACATTCTCTCCTTTAGGTAAATCCACCAGATTCAACACTTCTTGTTTTCTGAATTGTAAAAATTCCTCTTGCATTGCTTCAGAGAAAGAAAACATGAGTACAAGCAAGCATTTGCTCGTTCAGAGTGACATCGTGTTGTTCTTTAAATCAAAGGACCAATAATCTGAGAGATAAGATGTCTCTTGTGAATGCGAGTAGTTGGAATCTCTCATTATTGAACATTCACATCCAGATTAGATTGATTCAGGTTGGAGAGCTGTTGCAATAAAGTTGAGGAATGTGGAATACAGTTTGGAACTTGAGTTGGAGAATTAATTAAGTAATCAAACTTGTCATTGACATCTATATCTCCAGATACAGTTGAAGTTCTAGACCCAGGATCGTGATTTCTGGACCATCATTAGCAATAGGTTGAGAATTATTAGAATTTTCAGGAACTTGTTGATGCACAAAATTTTGTTGCTTATGATAGGATCAATTGATTCAATCTGTAATGATTTATGTAAACAATTCAAAAGAAAACACAAACAATTGTAATCAATTCAAGCAATATCAACAAATTCACAGTTCATTGATATAGCAAAGACAATTACAAGA
>BJCM01268164.1:6187-26270 GCA_018326385.1 Flaveria bidentis
CTTATTATCAGACTCCCAGACAGAAAATTGAACTTTATGATACTAAACCACATTTTTCTAAAAGGAGTTTTATCTCTCCACCAAAGAGTATAAATGAACCTAAAGTTCAGACTATAAGCCAGTCATCTGTTTATCACCAACAGGCCTTACACAGAATTGGCTTATGGAAAGAAAAGTCAAGTCAACTATCTGATGATAAGAACAATATGAAGAATGATATGCCCTCACCCTCAAATGCACAGTGGGTTGAGTTCATGATGTGTAATTCCTCTGGGTCACCCAAGCAAGTTAAGGCTTGGGTCCCAAACCTAAACTGATCATTTTCTTTTAATGTGCAATGTGTCCGTTACAGTGCTATCACAAACACCTTGATTTTGATAGTGGGGCGTCTAGGCACATGACTGGGAATCTGTCTCTCCTTTTCAATGTCAAACCATTTAAAGGGGGATATGTATCATTTACTAGGAACAAAGGAGGATACATCATAACTCAAGGCGAAGTGGGAAACCAGAAAGTAAAGTTTGATAAGGTCAACTACGTTCAAAAACTATAGAATAACCTGCTTTCAGTCTCCTAGATATGTGACATAGGATTTAAAGTGGTCTTTGACAACAAGAAGTGCTATGTATTGAACAAGGATTACTTTATCCTGGAGGACAAAATCTTAATGTCAGCTTCAAGATATAGTGACTTATATGTCTTGGATCTCTCAAATGCCTTCACAACCGATCATCAAGTTCAATGCTTCTTGTCAAAGGCAACAACGAAAGACTCAATCTCATGGCATAGGATAATGGGACACATCAATCCACGGAAGATGAATCATCTGATCCGGAATGATTTAGTAAATGGAGTTAATGTCAAGAATTTTTAACTTCCGGATTTTTGTTTAGCATGTAAGAAAGGTAAACATACCAAGAAGTCTCACAAGGCAAAGAAAGTAAATTCCATTGACCTGCCTCTCGAACTTCTACATATGGATCTGTTTGGTCCTGTTAGTACCAAAAGCATCACTAGTGATCTATACTATTATGTAGTCACTGATGATTACTCAAGATTCTCTTGGGTGATGTTTCTCTTGGGATATCTTTCAAACAGTTAGTAACTACACTAGAATCGCTCTACAAACTGAAAGTGCGACAGATTCGCTCAGACAACAGGATGGAGTTCAAGAACCAGTGGATGGAGGCTTTCTACAAAGAGAAAGGAATTGTACACCAGTTCACATCTGCCTACACTCCATAATGAACGGAGTTGCTTAACGAAAGAACAGGAACTTGATAGAGACAAGACGCATGATGTTGGCAGACTCGAAACTGCCTATCCAATTTTGGAATGAGGCAGTTGCCAATGCATGTTATACCCTCAATCGAGTCTTGGTGGTCAAAAGTCATGGTAAAACATGTTATGAGTTGCTCCAGTGACGTAAACATAATCTGGAGTACCTCGAACCATTTGGTGCACCATGTACGCTGCTCAAGAAAACTCAGTCAGGGAAGTTCTGTGAGAAGGCTGATGTAGGGATCTTTCTAGGATACAATTTACCAGACAAGCGAGTTTATAACAACTCAACTGGTCAGGTCAAAGTGTGGTGCAACGTTGACGTTCAGAGATACACCACCCCCCGGCTGGAAATGGTCCTTCATTCTTCTTTGATTAAGATGGATTCTTTAAGTCTTTCAATATCCCTATCTCCCCTCATGATGTTGAGTTATCGACCAGAATGATGGTGGATGTCTTAAATACACCGTAACGAGACTCGACAACCTTAGTTCCACTAGGTGAATCTTCTAGTCCTTTAGGGGGAACACTTGAGGTAAGTGACTCCTCCTCTGATGATGTAGATGTGGAGACTGAATAGGTGGACCAGGAAGAACAGGTTCCTACTACTGCAAGTACACAAGCATCAGATGATGATGTCTCAGACATATTGGAACCTCAAACTCCAAAAGCTGCAGATACTGACCTGGGAATTCAAAATCTGGATTAGGAAGTAGTTGTTCCCACCACTCCCGGATTGCGAATACATGTTTATCATCCTCTGGACAATGTCATAGGGGATGTACAATCGGGAGTTCAGACAAGAAATCAACTATACTCAGCTGATTATGCCTCTATCATGGAAAAAGGCTATCTTCATGACAGTGCGTATCAATGTTTTGTGTCTTAATTTGAACAAAAATATGTCAGTGAAGCCTTAAATGATAAGGTATGGGTTACTGCCATGCAGGAAGAACTCCTATAGTTCAAGAAGCTAGGAGTATGGACACTGGTGGATAGACCAAAAGGTGCTAAAGTAATAGGCACTAAATGGGTCTTGAAGTGCAAGAAAGATGACCAAATGGTCATAATCAGAACAAGGCTCGACTTGTCATTCAAGGTTTTAGACAAGTCAAAGGAATCGATTACAATGAAATGTTTGCACATATGTCTAGAACGGAAGCAATCCGTATCTTCCTAGCCTATGCATCTTACATGAAGATCATAGTTTATCAACTAGATGTCAAGAGTGCATTCCTTCATGCAGAAATTCGTGAGCCATTGTATGTCAGTCAACCCGAAGGATTTCAGGATCCTTATCATCGGGACAGAGTTTACAAACAAGATAAAAGCTCTCTACGGGCTCCATCAAGCCCTAAGAGCCTGGTATGAAAAACTCTCGACTTATCTTGTGAAACACGCTTTTCGCAGAGGAGTGATTGATTGTACTTTATTCATTAAAGAAAAATATGGTGATTTATTGCTCTTAAAGATTTATGTTGATGACATAATCTTTGGTTCTAGAAATGAAGAGTTGTGTAAAGAATTTGAATCTGTCATGAAAGCAGAATTTGAGATGAGTGCAATGGGGGAGATGAAGTTCTTCCTAGGATTACAAGTGGATCAGACACCAAAAGGAATCTTCCTACATCAAACTATATATGTAGGGGACATCCTCAGTCGGTTCGACATTGAGAACGCTTCAGCAATTGGAACTCCACTTTCCACGAACCACGATGTGGTACCCGACGAAAATGGTGATCTGGTTGATGCTACAATGTAGAAGGGAATGATTGGATCCCTTATGTATCTCACCGCATCTCGACCTGATATCATGTACGCGACGTGTCTCTTCTCCAGATATCAGGAAAAACGAAAGTCAACCATCTCATAGATGTTAAACGGATTTTACGTTATCCGAAGGGTACTCCAACACTCGGGTTGTGGTATCCTTATGATGATGATTTTGAGCTTACAGCATATAGTGACTCGGATTATGGCGACTGCAAAATGAATTACAAGTCAACATCAACATGATGTCAGTTCTTTGGTAGACGGTTAGTCACCTGGCAGTGTAAGAAGCAGACCTTTGTTGCCCTGTCAACATGTGAAGTTGAGTACGTTGCTATTCACAAATCATTTGGATTCAACAGCAAATGCGCGACTACGGTTTGCAATTCTCTAATACTAATATCTATGTTGATAATTCTGTTGCTATAGCCGTAACAAAAAACCTAGTCTAACATCCTGAAACTAAACACATTGGAAAAGTATCACTTTATACATGACTGTTTTGAAAAGCAATTAATCGATGTGGTTAAAATAAATACGGATTTTTAACGCGCCGACCTCTACACAAAAGCATTTGATAAACCAAGGTTTTTAAATCCATTAGAGGTTAATGGCGTGAAAAAGAAAAGTGATGTGATTTCAGAGGAAGAAAATGCCTAGTCCGACACTTTTATTTTATTTTATTTTATTTTCCTGTTTATTAAAATCCAAAAACACAAAAATATTTTCGGTTTTAGAATTTTAGGGAGAGAATAGGTTAGATTAGTATTAAATTAGCTATTTTATTTAATTATTTAAAAAAACGAGGGAGAAGAACAACTTAGCTAAAAGGAAAGTAATTAAATCTGTGATACTGATTCAATGTTTATGGAAAATGATAGTACACAGGGGTCAAATTGTTTGGGACTTCAAAAGAATTTAACCGATTAAGATGCGAAATTCTAAGTATAAGTCTGAAAAGTCTAAGTAAAATAAAAGGAAAAATGATATTAAAACTAGTATGCTATCAAGATAACATAGAGAAAGTAGACCTAGAGGCTGCTATTTTATTATATGATGTGTCGGTAGATTCAACACAATATATGAGTAGACCTCACTGGTGATTTCAACTGCAAACTAAGTTGTTCAACCTGCTGTGGGTTCCCATCTTATCCCTAGTTAACACAATCAACGCAGCTCCAATAAGGAGTGACGAGCAAATAAACGCCACAAATGTGTGCGGATGACCACAAAAAGAGCAAAGCACGAGAAAAAAATTTGATAAGCACTATAAAGCTAATAACAAATGTTGTTAGTGCGTTTTGTGCAAAAGAAAAATAATATATGCTCTAACAAGAAGATAGGTTGTGTGCCAATCTGCTGTGCGGTGGCGCTGACTTGAGGATAAGCATAAACTAAATATTCTAGAGTTCATTGTTATTTGCTCCTCTCTGCTGTGCGATGGCACTGACCTGAGGCTTAGCATCTCTTTGAAAGCTCTTAGAATAGTTTCTTCTTGTCAAAATACCCGTAGACCGCTCAAAAATCTCCGGAGGAATGTTGATTACATTATAAGTGTGGGATCCATAAATGTTTGTTGAAATAATTAAACCTTAAATCATCACCAATGTGTGTCAAAAATCTGTGTATGGATTTAAGAGGACAAGCATACTGAAAATCATCGTGAGCTGCAGTTCTTGAAAGTCAAAATCATTGTGTGTACCTTGTAGCTCTAGTATGATTTTCTAAAATTGCTATTGACTCTCGGTCAAAACAAGAATCTGGCATCAGAATAGTTTATTAAAGTGTCCCAAATGATTCTGATATACCTGTATGATTCCATCATGAATTATACCAGAAATGATAAAAGAGAATTGAAGTTATGCTGTCCTGGAAGAAAAATCGATTAGAAGTAGTCAAAATAGGTTTAAAATCCATCTCAAATCAAAAATACAAAATTTTATCCTGTTTTGTAATTTCTAGTTGTTTTATTTATTAATTTTTAGTCATTTGGTAGGTAAAAGTTGGACTGTGCATTTGAAGTCAATTTGTAAATTACTCACTAAAACAAGTCACGTCTGAGGTGACCAATCGGGCTTTAAGTTAAAAGGATCACGTCTGAGGTGATCAAACAATTTTTCAAATTAAAAGAATCATTTCTGAGATGATCATCGGTCATAACGTTTTATAAATAATTAAAATGTTAAGTATTTAAAAGTGCATAATGTCATACTCATAAGTATGAGACATTTGCACGACTGGACTATGAGTATGGACCAGTCGTACGATTGGATCATACGTATGGGCCAATCGCACAATTGAACTATACATATGGAACAGACGTACGATTAGACCAAAAGCATGGGTCAATCCACATGATTGAATCACAAGAGTGAAACAATCAAACGAATGGATGTGACCGACTAAGTTACTCGCACGACAGAAACCCAGTCGCATTACTGAACATGATCGACTTAGCCAGTCTCACGACTGAGCCCCAGTCGCCCAAAAGAAGCGTGCGAACAGGTCCAGTCACCCGACTGAACAAAAATTCAGTATAAATAGGGTGAAGTCCGTCGCACATTCTCATCACCCTCCAATCGCTCCCAAATCGCCCGAAAGCAACCATACTCTGCCAAAATTTGATTTCAGTGAATTCGTTCTGTGATTTTGATACTAACGTGTACGCTCTTCATCTACAGGTACTTAGTGAATGAACTCGCACAAAATGCGTAGCGTAATCAAACCCTAACTGCCCAAATTGATTAAAATCAAGAAATCTGTAAAAACCATCAAATAGACCACTTAAATCTGCATAATCGTTAAAATGAAGGACATATAGTGAAAGTTAGGGTCCCTGCGTATCTAAAGAGTCTAAACACAACATTTAATATTAAGTTTTGACCTAGATTCAAGATTAGAGTGTCGAACAGAGAGTTAGGCGAATGGACACTCCGAATGAAGATGTCCAGTCGTACGAATGGATGAGCGACTGAGTTCAATCGTGCGAATGGGTGTGCAATTGACTTCAGTTGTGCGACTGAAGGCTGTTGTTTTTGAACATTCGAAGGTTTTTGACACTTTGACACAAAAAATACGATTTTTCACGAACCCTAATCTGCAGTAAGCCGAAAAACGTAAACTTTGAGACCTAGAGACGTCGAAAACACTGTTTTACTTAAAAAGATGATGTTTTTGAATGAAAATTGTGATTTTTACACCAAAACCAATCGAATCACACGCAAAATCAAGAGCCAAAGCTCTAATATCACTTGTTAGGACCCTGTACGTACGGAGTACTAACTGACAGTGCGTGAAACCAGATCAAATAGTGCGGAATCCTGTTTGATTGACGATCCAATCAGTGAGAATGACAACCCGATCGATCTAACGATGAAACAAATGTTAAGAAATGATTAGAAATCGACCAGGAACGAACTATGAACTTGGAGTAGGCTTTCTGGACACTTTGGATGGTTAGGTTATGAGTATGTGTCGAAATCCTATTAAGTGTCTCGTTTTTCCACGAATTAGGTGGTATTTATAGGTTATGGGTTTCCAATTGATGACTGAACCATTAGCATGGTTCAGTCGTGTGACTAAATCATGCGATTCATCCATACGCACGACTGAAGGTTTAGTCGTGCGACTAAGTCATTCTTATGTCTCAATCGTGCGATTGATCTAGTCTCCTAGTTCAGTTGTGCGACTGGTCCATTAGCATGAGATATTCATGCGTATGGTCCATTAGCATGATCCATTCGCATGAAGACTCATACGACTAAGTTTAAACACATTTCTCAATCATTATTGACTAAGAACTATGCACAACAACCTCAAACCTATATAGTAAGTTCATTATTCTTCAACACACAATACTACAATGAAATATTAAACATTATAAGAATTAATCATATATTATATTTCATTCAACTCATTCATTATATATGTGTATGACATGACAGACTTTTACATTGAGCATATAAACTAGGTACATATATGTATCAACATCTACTGGGTTTGACAAACCCCACCTGGGCTAGTCGCGCTAGCACAACGCTCGTCAAACGGGTGTTTAATTGACCTAATTTCTGTTGCTGTGACCGGTGTTCACAGCTGAGGCATTTCTTTACGTTGTCAGCGTCAGTTGCGAACTTCATACAGTTAGTAACTTGTTGAGTAGACTAGCTATCTACTGATATTACTTTTTTTATTGTATCAGTTTACTGTTATGTTCTATTCATCAAAACCTAAGTACTCACCAACTTTGTGTTCACACTTTAGCATGTTTCTTTCAGGTTCTTAAGCAAGCACATCTAGGATCATCGCATTATATCTTTCATCATTTATTGGGTCGACAAAGTACAATTGCATTTTTCTACCTATTCTACTTGTTTGGTTTTGCGTGTGTTTGCGCCCTTTAAATCATAAACTTATACGCTTCCGTAACTTACTTTCATGTTTTCATATTTAATTCTGATTTGGCAGATTTAACTTAATAAGCAATTGTGTTTTATAAGTATTGTGTCGTTTGGTGTAACTAATGGCTAAGATCCTGGTATGTCATGCGCCTAACGGTACTACCCCCTTTGTGAAAATTGAGGGTGTGACAGCTTCTGCCTCGTAGAGTCAACATCACTATCTGCCACTGAATTTTTGTTTCTTCCATGTCATATGGATCAACTTGGTACATATCTTCCATCGTCATCCCTTTTCCTTTAATTCACCAGCCACTAGTGCTTGATAGCTATGAACAAACATGCCAAATAATGCCATTATGTCAGATGGAATTGAAGTTCCCAAAGCAACCTTTGAGTTAGATTGATCTTTGAATGAGTTACCACCACCATTGAGTTGTTCACATGAAACATTTGTAGTTGAACCTTCTTTGTCTTGATGTTTGCATTGGCGAGCTTGCAGCGGATGTGATTAATGAAGCATTTTGAGGAAAACCCAATGATGGCATCATAGACTGATTGAACTCTCTCCTCTTCAAATCCAATTCAAAGGAATTTAACTTATTGATGATGCCCACGAGCTTGTAATTTGTGAATCTTCTCTCTTGCTTTATTATTCTTACTTGTAGACTCCATTGAGGTGGAAGTGAATCTAATAACCTATTCTTTTGTTCACAATTTGTAAGGTTTTCATCATACTTCTTTAGTGTGCTTGAGACTATCAAAAAATGATTTGTTAAATTAGCAAGATTCTTATTCTTGTAACCCACAAAAGAATTAAACTCTTTCTCAGCCTATATTCCTTTGTGCTTAACTAACTCATCATTCACATCATAAAACTCACATAAAGCATCATACAGAGATTTGGCATTCTTGTGTTCTTTAAGTCGGTTATAAATATTTGGTGCAAGACACAAGGTTAATGCTCCAAATGCTTTTAGATCTCTATCAATCAGTTTCAAATCCTTTTCATTAAAAGTATTTGAATCCTTGTTTTGAGAGAAAACATCTCCAACAATAACAGTAGGTATATGCGGACCGGAAATGATTGATTCCCATTAATTGTGATCTGTGTAATAAAAGAATGTCTTCCAACACCTCTTCCAGTTTTCAAACTTGTCTCTGTTGATCAGTCTTGGAGGCCGATTTGTTACCACACTCTCCAAATAAGATATCGTAAGAGTTGTCATCTTAGACAGGATTAAACAAGTAGTTTAAAAAAAGGAACTAGTTTTGCTGAATAACTTTAGTTCCGCTTCTAACTTTGCTCAGAGTTTTGGCAGCAGTTTCGCTAATAAGAAGCTTGCTTATACTAGTTTCGCATGTAGTTTCACTCGAAACTAGTTTGAACTTTCATTCAGATGGAAATTCGGCAACAATTTCGCTTAAAGAAAATGCACAATCACTAATGAATTCTCATTCAATATGGGTACTTTCGTAGATGTCGAAGAAACAAACACAGCAAGCAACTATAGTTTCGCTGAATGAAGGTATAATTTCGCTGGAATATCACTAATTTCGTAGAAAGCGTCTGAAAAACTTTTTTAACACGAAATTGATCCAAAATCACCTAAATCTCAAAGCTTTTAGGATCTATTGATTACCAAATCTTTCCAAACCAAACTCAATAAATTTCCATATAAAAAACACTCACACTTGATCCAGAATTGATGAAATAGTGATTTTGAACTAATACAACCATAAACTCAATCAATCAATTGCACAATGGCTCTAATACCATTTTGTTGGTTCAAATGATCGATGAACAATACGATTGATTGACTAAATGATTCTAAATCCACTAACAAACATTCATCATAATCATATAACAATGATATAGTATTGGAGGTGTTCAATAATTGTCAATAATACACAAACAAAGGCTTTAAATGATTTCTATTAGCTTCCAGCCACAAATAGAAAATTACAACAATGATATTTCAAATTAGGGTTTTTTCAAAGCTTGCTTACAATGATGAAATAAAATCCATATATAAGCTAGCAAGATTCACTAACAGTTTTGCTGGACAGTGAAACTATCAGGCCCATTGCAAGTTTCGTCGGGTGATTCTGGTCTGCTGACTATGAGCGAAACTATAGTTTCGGTCATAGTTTCGTTGGATAGTGAAATACACAAAATACAAACTTAAAACAAAGTAATATAACATAAATCCTATTACATAATATAAACACTAATCTTAGGTGAGTCCAACCTAATCTTGATCTTCGGTCTCTTTTTGGTACAAGCTAGTAAAACTCAGTAATTTTTGTAAAAGTTTAAACCCAGTTATGAACCAAGATACAGGTTTTTCCTATTTTAGTTCTATGTATGTTTTTAGAAGGTCTTCCTCATATAAGAATGATTAGTTGTATGAGAATCATACTTTTTTGATGATTTTAAAAATTCTATAACCAGTATACCCTTAGCAAACTCTAATAGTGTCTTTTCTAAATCCATTAGACCTTGTCTAAAAAAGTAAAAAAATAATAGGTTCATCATCCAACCCATTTTAATATATACTTGCTAGAAACGAGCTAACCTTTAATGTAATATACTAATAGCTGACAAAAAATATAATCTCATACATTTATAAGAGATTGTGATAGATAATTGTATAGTATTTACCATGCATAGATGATAATCGGATTGTATTAAATGTTTTTTTAACATCATTTAGATATAAATTGATCGATCGACAAATATTCCATATATGGATTGAGACATACTTTGAATATCTTTTTTTAATTTCAAAAGTGTTTTTTAATAATTGAACTTGATAAGAAAAAATGCATTAACATATATTATATCATTTGTAATCATGATATTGGTATATTAATAAACCCACATGAACTACTTGCATTAGTGAGTCGATTATATCACATTCGACTTAACTTTATATATTTCTCAACTTTATTACATCAATCATTAACAATCCGCCATATAACTTTTTCAGTTAGCAACTTAACTTTTATATCATATGCAAAGAATTCATTACTAATTATGTCTTTTCTCGTATTCATATTATACCTATTCCTCGTTTATCAAGATATGATAATCATAAAGTTTACCTAATAACTCAATATTAAATTTTGATACACACAAATTACATCTTTAAGGGTATAACTAATAACCCAATATTAAATTTTAACTAGGTAACAATCAGTAAGGATCGAATATATCAATTGATTTCAATGCTAGTTTTAGCGGAGATACAAAGATCAATGATCAAAACAATTTGAAGTACTCATAATGTTCATTTTATATTGACTATTAGAATTTAGTAATACAATATGGGTTTTTGTGTCGGGTTTTGTGTGAGTTACAAAAGTTTTCTTAGAGTGGCTATAGTTACAAAAATGGTAAAAACTATATCTATTTATAGGTCGAATATTATAACCTGTATAGTGACTTAACTACCCTAATATACAACCTAGGAATACTAAGTACAAAGTACATGATAATAGTATACGCAAAAATTAGTTCTTCACCCTCATTTGTCATTTTATACATACGTATTTGTTTATGTACATGTACAAGTCTTGTCTATATTTTGTTGTAGCAAGAGATGAGTATTTGTTTGAGTTCACCCATATTAGTTTTTTGTGGGTACACAAATGATCATCCATATTTATCTTTTTTGACCTGCAATGACTAATGTGGCTTAACAATACTTAGCCTTTCCTTCTTATCCGCATATCTTCATACTTCATCTAGAAAAATTAGACTTGTATAATGTCCAATTAGAATAATCCCATCTTACTTGAATTGGGATGCATGACCTTTTCAAGGTCCAACAATACTCTCCCTATGGATTATGCAACCTAAGTACTTCAAGTTTGTTTGGTGATGGATGATGTGAAGATTCTGGTGAATCTACACCTATTTCTAATTGGTTTTGTGATGTGGATGGTTGGATTGTAGTGGAAGTTGAAGCTAATTTAGTTGTTGTTGCTTGTGTTGTTGATGGAGCTGTTGTTGATGTTGTTATTGGAGTTGTTGTTGTTGTAATTGCTGGTGTTGATGTTGTAGGTACTGAAGGTTCTTCCTTAGAAGGATAATAATGATATTTAGGGTTGGTAGGATCCAAGATGAAGTTAATCATGGTTGCAAACCCCCTTGCCTTTTTCATCCTTTTCTTACTAAGCACATGTATAGTGAAGTGCTTCATCCTTTCAACAGCTTCAATGGGAATTTGCTTGAGAGAGTAAGGTTCAAACATAGCTATGGTAGATAGTGCATCTCTATGGTTTGTTAGTTCAACATTAGAACTTACCTCTAACTTTACTATATTAGTAAAATTCATAGTCATTCTATTTTTTCTTTTTTGTCTCTCTCTTCCTGTTAATCCCATCATAGGCCAACTTTAAGATTCTTATGCACTTTAGGAAGAAAAGTAAATCATCCTCTCCCAGCTTGTAACACCCCGAAAAGTCAAAACGAGTCATCAAGGATAATAGGCTTGATTTGTTGGTATTTAATAAAGAAAGGTAATGGGTTATGGGTTAACTAGACTTATGGGCAAGAGCCTAAGTGATTTAAGGCTCATAACCAGCCTTCAAACCCACCTAGTCAGCCACCATCCTCCACACTTGAACCCTAGCCATCAAAATTCGTAGAGAGGGAAAGTAGAGAGAGAAAGTGAAGAAAACTCAAGATTTGAAGCTTCAAAGGTTAAGGGATTGAAGATCTGAACGATTGAGCATCAAACCATAAGAAAGGAGCAACAAATCCAGGTATGAATCGGCCTCTAAACCCTTCTGTAGATCAAACCCGGATTCTAGGGTTTTGGATTTTGAAAAGTTGTAAAGAATCACATAAAGGTCATATTTTTACATATTAAAACTTGTAAAAAGCTTAGATATAGCCTCTTGGATGATTAACTAAGAGATTGGACGTAAAAAGTTGCGATTTTGGGTTAAAAACGGGCTGGTTCATAATTTTTTTGTGGGTTTTCTGCGAAACAATAGTTTTGCATATAATTTCATAGCCATGGAATTCAACAAAAGTAGGGACGAAACTGTCAGCGAAACTGGTAGCGAAACTGATAGCGTAACTGACAGCGAAACTATCAGTGAAACTGGCAGCGAAACTGCTTTTCTAGCTGCGAAATTAGCAGCGAATTTAGGCAGAAATTAACACCTTAAAGTATCAACTTATCTGCAGGTTGTGTTGTGTGATCCTAGTCTTGTAAGCTTAGTTTAGAAGTTGGTCTTGGTATCCAGGTGAGTTCCAGATCCTTTTTTTTGTAAGTTTTTCATGTTTTGGGGTTATTATGCATACTAAATATACGTTTTTAGATGAGTAAGTTTTTATGAGGTTTTAATGGGAAGAACGATTTTTCTATAAGGAAATGTGTTATATAAATACTTAAAAATAAAAAAATTTCGCACTGACCTGGCAGCCCGGCCCCAGCCAGGGGCCTTGGACCCCACTAGGAGTTGCCGCCCCTAGGACCCTGCTGTCAGGGGCTGCCACCCCCAATCCCCCGTTGTCCCACAGAGGGTCGGTTATATTTTATGATGACTAGTACTTGGCATTTTGTGTACATAATAAGTTAAGTATTATATATATTAAAGTGGAAGATTATATTAATGAAAAAATGAAACTTAATGAATGTTACCCGCGAGCCCATTTGATGATGAAAAGTCTTGCAAGCACTATGATAGACTTTACTTATGTGAGTCTAATGTATGATGATTGATCCGTACTCATGAGCGGGCTATGTGCCTTGCAGTGTGGATCAACTGTTGGGGGTTAGCTACCATGATGATGTGTACCGACAGGGATCGACATTCATTGTCGATCAACATGGAGCTCTTGCTTTGTGCAATCTTGTTTATGATGAAGTGAAAGATATGAAAGAATGAAAGATAATGAATATGCTTATTAAGATGAAATGTTATGTATTATGTATGTGTGGTAATTATATGAAGAATAAAGTTATATTTTCTTATTTACCTAAAACTAGAATCACTCAGCAAAGCTGACTTTTATGCACAATAGTTGGCAGGTAAATGTTGATGCTAAGGATGGTACGACGGAGCTACTTGGGGAGCTATGGATGGCAATCCTGTTTATGAAATCCTTTATTGTAATTTAAGAACAAATACTATGTTTTGTTCATAATTAAAGGACAAATGTATGAATACAATATGGTTTCTAAGTTTTAAATGACTGTCTAAATTATTTCCGTTGCAATGTTTTTGTTATTAAACTGATTTCATTCTATGATTAACCAACTCTGAGGCTTCCCGGGAACAGGGCCTTACAAGTTGGTATCAGAGTCAAAGTTTAAGAGAATTGGGTAAACTATTTTCAAATCCTAAACTTAAACTGAAAATAGGACTGAATGAAGGATGCCAATCCAAGTAGCTATGTGCCATCAGGTAAAAGTTTCATGTAAAATTTGGGATTATGTACGTGTGCTATATGTTCTATGTGCTTCTAGATTTGAATACTGACATGTGTTAGGGTAGTGATTGCTTAGGATAGGAGGGTAATGTAAGTAGTTACTCACACTTGGCCACTGTAATTAAGGACTTACCGTACTTATAATGATATGAGCAATTATCTCAAATAAGCATTTTGGTATTTAAATCTTATAGGAATTAGTCATGGCTGGTAGAAAATCAAGGAAGGCAACCCAAGGAGGTGCTCGTGGCGGGCGTACTACTGAGCCACGTGTCACCCGTAGCCAAGCTAAAGCTCCCGAGACTGTTCACGAGGATTCGGACCTCCATAGTCACCTTGAGGGGGAGGGATCAGCCACCCTCAAATCCACTGTGAAGGAGGCTATCGTTGATGAGGTCTACAATGTTATGCAGAGTGTGTTACCCTCAGTAATGACTGAGGTGATTAAAGCAGTTAGGGATGGAGAGAAAGCTGAGAAGGAGGGGAAGGAAAATGAGAAGAATTCAGGGAAGTCCACTGGGAGGACTGAAGAATCTGAAAAGGATCCATCAAACCCTAAGGTGGAACTTCATGATGATGACAGTGATGAAGTGTCTGAAAAGGAGACTACTAAGGGGTGTAACTATGGGTCATTTCAAAGGTGCAAGCCCCCGACCTTTGACGGTAACGACAATGCTACTGCCGCTCATCGTTGGGTCAGAGAGATGGAAGCTGTACTGGAAATTAGTGAGTGCAGGGAAGATCAAAAATTTAAGTTTGCCACTCATTCTTTCGTCGACTCAATGTTGTGCTGGTGGGACAATATTGTCCAGGCTGAAGGAAAGCGATCGATAGCCAAAATGAGGTGGTTTGAGTTGAAGGAGTTAGTGCTCGAGGAGTATTGTCCCCATCAGGAATTAGACAAGATTGAAAAAGGGTTCTTGTATTTGGAGGCTGGGAACACGACTCATCAAGAGTATACCTCCAAGTTCAATGAACTTGCAAGACTTGTGCCAGACATGGTGACACCTGCATCCAGACTTGATATCTCCTCACCTTGCACCTTTTCTTTCTTTTCCTCATCCCATGATCCTTTTCCCCATTATCTACACAAAATACATATATGTAAGCTTATATAATGATAAGAACTTGTGTTTAATTTGTTCGACTTAGAACATATGAGTCAAAGTTTCACTTTTCAAAAGTAAAAAACCTCATAGTTCTATTACATGCATTTGAATCAAACTGATTTATTCATTCTTATGTGTCTTAATCATGTTATTTTGTCACATTAAGTTCATAAAAACTCTCTTTTAACTATTATTATACTTGATTACATGTTTGGTTTGAATGAATGAGAAGCCCTTATTCATCAGGATTTCAACAGTTACAGTCTTTGAATAAATCAAGTTCATAATTAGTTAAATATGTTTGTTGTTATCCGAATCAATGATATTATGTGATTAATATTCATCATTTATCAATTCTAAACATAGGGTTCATTATCGGTTTGAAATTTAGGTCAGTCAATTGAACATGAGTGTGAAATAACCTTTCAACCGATACTACTATAGTAGATGATCGATGTATATAGATGAAAAGGTGTGGATATTTTCGATGTCTAAAACAAAGAACTCTCGTCACACTATTTATCTCTCAAATTGTGAAAAGTACTAAATGTGGTCTACTTTTGATTTTAAATAGGCGGACTTTCAATGTTTGTGAATTTCACAAGTGTTGGACAAACAAATGCGAGTTTAAAAATTTTGAACATTAGTGTAGTGTTCACTGCAAAAACTAATGCATTTGAACAAATGCATTGTCTGCCAACTTACTATTACCTAAAAAAAACTAATGTGATTGTGTTGTCAACTGTTGCCAACATAAACAAATACGTTAATAGTAATTCACTCACAAAAAAATATGTGGTGAATAGTGTTGTTTGCATTTGTACAAACTTACTGAACCACATTAATTTTGCTTGTTCGCTTTAGTTAAATACCGATGAACAAATCAATACTGAGTATTGTGCTTTGTACTTTTTCATTAATGTTTACTAATGCTTTCAACACTTTATGACAAATTTTATAAAAATACTAGTAATATTGTTACCCGCATTGACACTTTTCACTACAAAAACAAATATGGATGAACAGTACTTGTTCGTATGAGTATTTTTGGTCAATCACATTAAGGTAAGTATTGTTACCCGTATTTGTTTTTTAATGTACTTATTGATGGAAAATTGACTACCCGCATTGGTTTAATGCTAGTGTTACCTTCATCCACATAAACCAACACTAGTACTCGTGTTTAAATTTGAATTTCTCAAATTTTAATGTATTAGATAAGTGATGTATGATATGAGACTTTTTGGATACCATAAGCCAAGTGCAGGTTTACCCTTGAGATATCTGAACATTCACTTCAAAACATTGACATGAGACTTGTTAGGATCGGCCTGATTGTAGCACCCGGTTATTTATAAAAGAAAAAGAAAGAAGAATAAAGTGAAGAAAAAAGAAAAAAAAGATATTTTACCCAAGTTAAGGGGTAAAAAGTATCAAAAAGGACAAAAAAGTTTAAAAGTTGGTGTAAAGTGGGCATGGCCGCCCACTCTCTTCTTACAACACCCAAAATTCGAATCTTTGTAGAGAGAGAAAGAAAAGGAGCTAAAACCTCGGGTTTTGAAGAACAAGAGCTAAAAAGTAGAATTCAAGGTAAGAATTCGTGTGTTTAAGATGTTCTTAACTAGTGTCATCCTCGGTTGTATGTGTATGTATGTTGTGTGTGTTCGGGTGTGTGTTTCAAGTGGGTTTCTAGGTGAGATATTGTAGCAATTAGGCTTTGAAGGAAGTCTTACCTGAAGAGGCTGCTAAGGGAGTTCTAGAACCCCTCTTTTACACGTTTTAACTGATTTTAGGGCTGGAAATGCATGTATGAACTTTTTATAAAACTAGGGTTTCATACCTGTATGTATGAATGTGTGTATGTTGCGGGTATGGTGTGATTTTAGACTATGTTCATGCTTGATGATGTTATGGTTTTGTTTCTAAGGCTTAGAATGCATGATTTAAGCATAGAACATGTTAGATGATGTTTGGGAACCGAATTATGATGATAAGTGTGCGCTAGGCTGCTCATGCGCCCAAACAGTAGTTCATACGCCTAAGTTTAGAAAAACTGCTTAAGTGTTCCAAATGTGGATGAGCATTAACAAATGCAGATGAACACTGAGAAATGCGGATGAACATTGACAAATGCGGATGAGCATTGACAAATGCGGATGAGTATTGACAAATGCGGATGAGCATTGACTAATGAAGATGAGCATTGACAAATGCGGATGAGAAAGTCAATGCGGATGAGTAAGTCAATGCGGATGAGAAAGTCAATGCGGATGATTAAGTCAATGTGGATGAGAAAGTCAATGCGGATGAGAAAGTCAATGCGGATGAGTAAGACAATACGGATGAGAAAGTCAATGCAGATGAGTAAGTTAATGCGGATGAACAAATGTGGCTGATCATTGACAAATGCGGATGATCATTGACAAATGCGGATGTGCATTGACAAAAGCGGATGAGTAAAAGTTAATGCGGATGAGTAAAGTTAATGAGGATGAACAAATGCGGATGAGTAAAGTCAATGCGGATGAACAAATACGGATGAGTAAAGTCAATGTGGATGAGTAAAAGTTAATGCGGATGAACAAATGCAGATGAACAAAATGAAATGCGGATGGACAAAAAGAAATGCATATGAATAAAATGGGAAATGCGAATGAACAAAAAGAAATGCATATGAATAAAATGGGAAATGCGGATGAACACTTAGAATATTTTCTGACTTTTTGGGGAACACGTGAAATGTAGGCTTTGACTTGGGAGGTTCCTTGGGGTTCATGTAAGTTGGCTTTTGAGGTCATAGATGATGTGATGGGCATTGTATGATGATGTTATGATGTATGACTAATGCTTATGCACGATGGTATGTATGATGTATGTTATGTATGTATGATGATGCCCTGTATGATGATGTTGACTGTGTATGTTGATGTTCCTTACATTGTATGTTTATTTTCCTATGGCTTTACGTTAAATGTTAATGAATGAAATGAAAAGTATTATGTAACATAAAGTGGAAGATAATGAAAAGAGGAACATGATGAAAGAATACATGCATTAATGAACTAAAGAAAGTAAAGTAAGTCTTGCAAGCCTTGTATGTGGAAACACGCCCAATGAAGGGTGTTAGTTCAACGATGTGTGGGTTAGCTATCCCAGAAGGAAGCACACCGGGGTCTTTCTTTATGATTGACCATTTGTATAGAACGTTTGTCGCTTGCCCTAGACACTGTGGCTAGGCTGTTGTGCACCATGACGAGGGGTCTATGATAGACATCGGCCTAGTATCTGCTTTATGCATGACGGATGGTATAGAACATGACGGGGGGTCTATGATAGACCTCGGCTCAGTACCTGCTTTGTGCATGACGGTGGGGTAAAGTTCATGGTTTTTGATAGAATGAAAATAAGTAATGATGAACACATGAATGAAAGTAAGAAAGCATGAATGAATGAAAGTTAATGAATGAATGATGAAGATAATAATAATATTATCTATGTGTACGTATGATGTGTGATCACATGCAAAAGTAAAGAACGGTTTTAATGAAAGTAAAGTATGTTTTACTTAAAACTAGAACTCACTCAGCAACGCCTGACTATTTATGCATTTTTCTAGTTGGCAGGTAAAGTTATTGAGGATGGCACGGGGCGGCTACTTGGCTCTTTTGGATGGCATTCTTTTGTTTAATGTTTTTGCATTGTAATGCGAACAAATGATAATGTGTAACGAATGTTATATTATTTTGCAAAAGCATTTATAATGAAAATGTTGTTTATAATGTTTCCGCTGCAATGTTTATTTCAAGTTAATGTAATTATATGTTTTGTAAGCGATGATTGGCCAGCTGTAAGCGTCCCGAGAACGGGGCCTTACACTGATATCTTGCACAAACATATACTCCAAACATTATGTCTTGTCTACTTGGTGTCAAATACATGAGTGATCCTATTATTGAATGATAACGTGTTTAATCAACAGACTTGACATCTGGATCAGGACCTATCTTTATCCTTGTATCTATACTAGTACGTATAGACTGAAAATATGAGAAATGGAACTTCTTCAACATGACATCCAAGTACTTGTACCGGTTAATGAAGATCACATCCTCTGTTTATTGTACTTGAAACCCTAAGAAGAAAGTCAATTCAGCCATAACACTCATCTAAAACTTTAAAAGCATGTGGTCTTCTAAATCCTTGCATGGTTGTTTGTTTGTTGAGCTACAAATGATATCATTCACGTATATCTAAACCAAAAGCAGTTCATGAACTTTCTTCTTTTTGAATAATGTTTGGTCAATATTTCCTCTCTCATACCCATGTTCGAGAAGAAAAGACAAAAATATCTCGTACCACTTTCGTGGGGCTTGATGTAGACCATACAAAGCTTTATCAAGCTTGTATACCTTTGAGGGAAATCCGGGTCTTCAAAGCCTAGTGGCTGACTAATATAAATGTCTTTGGAAATTTTCTCATAGAGGAAAGCACACTTCAAATCCATTTGGTACACGGTGAACTTCATGGATGCAGATTAGGCAAGAAAGAGTCTGATTGCTTCCAGTCGAGCAACAGGTGCAAACACTTCATCATAATTTATACCCTCTTCTTATGTATACCCCTGGGCTATCAATCTTGCTTTGTTTATGATAATAGTGCCTCTATCATCAGTTTTGTTTCCATACAGCCACATGGTTTCGATAGGATATTGTTCTACGGGACGGTCAACTAGATGCCATACTTCCTGTTCCCTAAATTAAAGCAACTCTTCATGCATTGCCTCAATTCAACTCTTGTCTTGAAGAGCTTCCTTGATATGTAACACCCGGCTATTTCAAAGTTAAGGAAAAGAATGAATAAAGTGAAAGAAAAGAAGGAAAAGAAATAAAACCCAAGTCTAGGGGTAAAAAGTGTCCAAAAGGACAAAATGTTTGAAAAGTGGGTGTAAAAGGTGGTATGGCCGCCCATATGTCACATACACCACTGATCTTCTGTTTTAGAGAGAGAAAGAACAACAAATTCTCGGCTTTGAAGGAAGAACAAGAAAGAATTCGAATTCAAGGTAAGAATTCATG
>BJCM01268166.1:0-33841 GCA_018326385.1 Flaveria bidentis
TTAACTATTGCTAGCCTGGCGACGTCATAGATCCATGGGCCTGACAAGCCTGCTTGGTTGATCCAAGTATACTTAGCTAATCGTATATTGTAAACATTTGAGACTTGTAAAACTTTGTCAAGGTTTGATTGTGCATTCTGTCTTACATCCCTAGTTACTTTGTTCTCTAACTTACAACATGAATTGCCATCTTCTATATACTTATGTATTACAAACTATGGAAATCTCACCAACATTATGTTATCATTTTATTTTTTAACATGTTTCAGGAAACGCCCAAGTTTGATGCACTTTTGAAGCTTTTACACATCTAGGATTGGACCTAGTGAAATAAATGAATGAGCTTGTTATATTTCTTATTATGTTTTCTTTATTTGAGACTTGTGTTTGTAATATACCTTTGAACTTATGATTAATATATTTGGATTTAATAATAACGTTATGTGGCTGTGAATGATCTTAACTCTCACTCCTCGACGTTTCCGCCGTCAAGGTTGGGGTGTGACAATTCTAATCTTAAGAGACCATATCTTATGTTGAATCATGAAGAAATCATTGGAACCATCTTATCTTCTTATTGTTATCTTAAGTGCAACTTATAGCACGTGAGTTTTCCATGTGAGTTATCCATGCCCTCTTTTTACTTTATTTCATACCTTTTGGGGTGAAACATGTTAACTTTATAAACTTACATTTGTAAACGTCTTGATACTTGTAAATGCACATGCAATTCATCTTTACCTTTTTGTCATGGTTATTGGTATTATTGTGAGTGTTATATGAGATACATATTTTGTTTACAATCATTAACTATTGCTAGCCTGACGACGTCTTAGATCTATGGGCCTAACAAGCCTATTTGGTGCTAAAGCTGATGTATTGCCGGCTCTTGAAGACGTATGACTTGTTCATCATGGGAACCAAGTACACTTAACCAATCTTATAAACTTGTAATTAAGTCAAGGTTTGATTGTAGCTATATGTGTTTTATAAACTTGCATAATTCATAACCGTTGACATGAATTGCTACTTGTAAATCTTTTTATATGTATGTATGTTTAACCCATGGGAACTCACCAACTTTCAAAGTTGACCCTTATTTTTAATATGTTTTAAGTTTGATACTTGAGTATCTCTTCGTGTCCATATAAGACATGGACCTAGTTTAACTAAATATTTTATTTCTTTGTTTGACACTTTTGTATTGTATGAACTTTATTGTCTTGTAATGTTCAAAGAATAATGATGTTTAATATTATTCCAACTTAATTAGTTCCATGTGCTATGAACAATCGTTTCACATTCTTCTGACTCGATGATTCCACCGTCGGTCGGGGTGTGACAGTATGTCTACCAATTTCGAAAACCACCACCACTTTCATTTGAAATTGAACCCTGAAATGATATTACGGATATTAATGAGAAACTTAACAAGAAACCACATATAAAAGAAACATAGATCAAAACATACATTACTTGAATTAATAATATTAAAAAAAATCTTTAAGCCCTTGATAGACTTCATTACGTTACCATCTTGTTACCATTTATAATAGCTTAAATAAACCGAGGTGATTATAGAGGATTGTGATGGTATCGACTCGTGTAGCATGTCTAGGGTGATGGTTGGGATCGAAGGCAATAGATGATGAAGACCACAATGGAGTGGGAAAAGGAGGAATATGATGGTGGTAGAGGTAGGTGGCCACAACTGAGGCAATGATGGAGGTTGATCAATTGGATGATGCGACGATGAAGTATTATGTATGTATTTGTGAGGTTAATTGTTGTTGTGTTGAGCACTGGTATAAGAACTTGGGGATGGTTATATATGTACACACCCAGTAAACATTAAGGCATCATAATCAAATACTTTATATATTTAGATTTTTCTTGTCATTAGTTGACATATCACCGCTTCAACTAAATTTGTGCTACTTCACAATTTACAAGTTGATTACATAAAAAGCAATGAATCGAAGTTCTTTACAATAAAAAGATAAATATTGGTCATATTACTTACTTTAAATACAACCGAATATTTACATTTAAATGTGTGATACAAATGATAAAACGTAACTATTCATATGTTCAAGAATTCTTTAATCGTCAAAATATATCATCATATTCGACTTGGTCAATTAATAAAGAAACATTAAACAAAAGCATCACATTTAAAATGTGTATTGATCGTGCCAAGTATGGTGTTGCAAACAATATCAAAAGTTAAAGATTCGAAGATCAAAAGAACCATAACCAATGGTACAACGTACAACTTCACCTATTTTTTCAATAAAAATCCTACATTTTGACCAATGATAGACCACGCCAAGAGCTAATGAATTTTCATGAGCTAGGAAATGGAAGGTGGCTCCAACATGAATCGAGCATGGCAATTTTTGGTTTTGATTAAGTCAAACTTCATTTTATTAAGTAAATATTGTATTACACATCTTCTATACACAAGTCACTTCAATGTATGTAAGATATTTGACATGCATTTTTATGGTGAGCTTATGATCACTTAAAAACAACTATATTTCATAAAGCTATTAAATTTCTTTTATAGACTAACCCGAGTTTCATAAAGTATTTCCGAGGTTTATAATAGACTAATAACAACATCACATGAAATCCAAAGTTGAAGTAAAAACAAAATAGGTTTTAAAAAGGAAAGGAGTTCTACAGAAATGTAACTTTTTCAAAAATAAAACATATATGTCGAAGTTATTAATAAAACTAATTAACTTAGTGAATGTACAAAAAATGTTCGAAGAATCTTCTTTAAATGGAAGTCTTTACATATGTTTTTAAGTTTTTAAGCGTAATAATGCACTTTAGTGCAAGATTAGACCAAATGTATAAATGGCACTGAAAATGTATAAAAGCACTTTCCATATAACTCTTCAACTTTGATGCTTTATAAGAATACTTTATTAGTCAAATGACTAGGAAAATGCTTGAGAAACTAAATAAACTTTTTGAAATTGTGAGAAAGACAAGTGTCCTCAGACAAGTTGTCTAGAGGTCCGGGTTTAGACAGAAGACTTGAAATGTTTAAATATTTTACCTAACCATCGTCGTACATTTAGTAATCTCCTGCTCTTTAAAGATATGTCACATTAAGAGAGACATCAAATATTAGCGAGAGAATAGGTGTGCATGCAAGAGTTGTTACTTTAATCTTCTTTCAAGCCCTTATGTTATGAATATTAATCCTTAGACATATCAGGGTGAAACCATTTCAGATATTTACCATACTTAGAGACAAGGCTTTTGACAAAATACAAATATATTAAAGGTTTTGGAATAAAAAGATCACGTTATTTGAGGTTAGTTTATAGAATGTGTCTTGTCAGTTATGTTGACATTCTTAACTTTGTAAAAAAGAGAAGATGATTAGACTAATGATTCTCAAGTAGTAAAGATGATATACCCAAGATCTTACAAAAATAAGTAAAGTTTTTTTGTTCAATTTCCACTTATGATAAAAATAAAACGGGGGTTCCAGGTGGGATAGAAGGTTTTCTTACCTTATAATGTAAGTTTACTCCCGAGGGTGACATCAGGTTTTGTGCTTGAGATATGTATCCAATTAGCCGTTAAAAAATAGCAAAGATGATTAGTGGTGTGTGGTTGTTATATATATTTATGACACCTTATAGATAATAAAGTCTACAGTCGACTTAGTTCTCATTTTATAAGGGTTGCATTGTTTTTCTTGTGGAATTTAAACTATGGCATCTTCATATTATGTTTGTCATTACTTTGCAACGTATTGAATACTAATCATTACTCTGTAAATAAATGAGTTCGTATAACCCTTGATGATCATACGAAAGAATCATGTTGGGGATCACTGGCCAAACATTCTCCTTAAATTTCACTTTATCACCATGATAAAAATTTAAAAATACTCTAATCTAACTATCAACGTCAAACGTGTCTAGCAATTTGTAGTTTTTAACATTTTTTTGTCAAAAATGTTAGTTGAAACATACTTAGAATAACATGTAAATAATACATCAACTGTGGAGTTGCTGCAAAATCTTTTATGCCGTGATTTTCTACTTTCTGTCCTATCTATTTTTCTTTTCCTTTTTATTATTATTATTATTATTATTATTATTATTATTATTATTATTATTTTATTGTTATTATTATTGTTATTATTATTATTATTATTATTTTATTATTATTATTATTATTATTGTTATTATTATTATTATTATTATTTGTATTATTATTATTATTATTATTATGTTTATTATTATTATTATTATTATTATTATTATTATTATTATTATTTGTGTTTCAATTCGCCACAGATATAAGACTAAACAGAAATTTTCGAATAGTTAATTAAAAGTGCGAATAAAATTAAAACTTATAACATGTGTAGAAGACAAAAAAACAAATGTGAACTGTACCTAAGATATATATAAATCATATATAGTAAAGTAATTTTGATATAACTAAATAGAAACTAGCTATAATCTTTTTGTTTCTTGAAATTTAATAACTTTAAATACATAAAATGGCTTTTATAGTATGTAATTCAATTTATAAAAATAAGAATTACATATCTACCTATATTAGCATTCTCGGTTTCTCTTCGTCACTCCTATTTATACCTCTTCTTCCTCACCTCACTTCACAACTCATCAAAAACACCATTATCTATTCTCTCTTCACCATTAATAATGCTCGTTAGTGATCTCGGCAATCACATCGGAATGAAGAGCTCTCTTGATCTGAATAATAACATTTGTACTGATACTTACACTTTCACTGCACCGTCTAAGCCATGTGAAATTACCAAAAGGAGATCATCATCAATGAATGGAAGGATCATAAAGGAGCTCCCACCACCGCTGCCAATCCAAACGTCAACGGTGTTGAAGCGATACTACACCGAGGACGGGCGGTTGATCATCGCCGAGGAAAATGTTGAGAGTCCTAAGTATCAGTTCACTGCCCATAGATCTCATGGTCGCCTCACTCTCCGACTTGTTGAGTGTGGTGGCAAGGTGATGATGGGTGGTGGTGGTGGTGGTGGTGGTGGGTGTTTTGGGTATAACGCCACCTTGAAAGTGGTGGCGAGTGGAGCGTGTTTGGTGGTTGATCAGAATCAACACTGTGTCATCACGCCAATTCAGATATAACAAGGCTGAATTGAATTCATATATTAAAGTTTTTATTTATCTTGTTTTTATTTTTTCCCTTCAAAATTTAATAAAAACTTTCCTTTCTTTTCGGTTTTATTTCGAGGTGAAAATATGTTGTTTCATTTTTTTTTAGTATTTGAACTTTGATTTCACCCGCAAATCCAATTAACAAATGAGACGATACATTACTAGAATACAGGATATTAGGGATGTATTTAGAATTTCAGACCCAAAATTGCAACCAGAAATACCTATTTATACACTCATTTTTATGTGGTTTATTGAACAAAATTCTTTTAAATGTAATTTTTTTGAACAACCGGGAGTTTTAATTTATTATAAGAAAGATAGCAAGCAGATGGATTACAGAAGCATTACAATTACAATTAAAATTAGACCAAAACTCTTAATTTAAACTAATACATCTTCTTCTGGTTATACATGTTTTGTACTAATGCATATTTTAATTTGGAACTTCAAGAGTTTTACAGATTGCATTTAATTAAAGAAAGATAGTTGTTTAATTAACGCACTAATCAACAAACAGGTTCTTTTGCATAAATTTGTTTCCCTTTAATTTGATATAAATAAATTTTCTTTGAGGTTTTACAAGCGTTAAAGATATGATCTTATAAAAGATACTATCTCTAACTCATAAATTCATCGAAAGTATTTTGGATTCTTTTTATATTTGATCACCGAATAATGGTACCGATCGTTATATTGTAACAAAAACGTATGCATGTTTTAAAATTAAAACAATGTAACCACGTTTATTAAATAATAGATAGGCGTTGACTATAAGTTTGAAGTTAAACTATTTTTGGAGTTTGACTTTCTGTCCGTTTAGCCGAATAAAGTAAAGGAGTATCATATCTTCAACGTGTTTTTTAATAACAAAATAAATGCTTTATGAAAACATGTTTAAAAGGCAGAAGTTTTTTTTGTTAATAAATCTAATAAAACTGAATTAATGAGAGTGGTAAACACATCTTTCAAAATTGAGAATTGTATGGTGTGAAAACTGGACCGCACAGTGAACCGGACGTCTTACCGGTCCGATGGTCAGACTTGTTCAACCGGTCAGACCGTATATAAGAACCGGATAAAATTATAAGTATGTTTTATGAATATATGTAAAAATTACAAAACAATAAAAATATATATAAAAAACCGGTTCAACCGGTCCGACTACCGGTTCAACCGGTCCGACCACCAGTTCTACACTAAAACGGTTTTAAACACCGAATCGGACCGGATCGAAGTCCGGTTCCCAGTCCAACCAGTCGGAACGGCCGGTCCGGTCCGATCCGGAACAGTTTTCAAACCATGATTGTAACCATATATGTTTAATATTTTTCCTTGGTAATAAGAATTGAAATGATATTAAGAAAATTAAAAATAAGAAAAAGTACATTATATTTGTTAATAATATTAAGAAATTGATTAATCAAAATAGTAACCATATCTCTTCAAAATCGAGAATATAACAATATACTTATTTTATATAGACAAATTAAAAATAAGAAAAAGGTACATTATATTTGTTAATAATATTAAGAAATTGATTAATTAATATAAGTAACCATATCTCTTCAATTTCGAGAGTGTAACAATAGGTCAAATATGGTTTGTTTATCACAATCGTACTAATATTAAAAAAAACTATACTTTAGACACATTTAAAACACCAGATTGATGTTTGTTAAAGATACAAAAAATAGCTTACTGAGAATTGTATATTCAAAATTGAGAATCATGTCTAATAGTATACTTTCAAGCCTAAAAACTCTATGTAGGCATCACGTTATCTTTCAATTTTTTCTCTTTTCAATCTTCCATAAGCAAAATGTTTCAAATCATTTTTTTACGAGAACTTTAGTAATCAATCTCAACCACTAGTTTTAATGTCAAAATGCTAATTAACAAATACAAAATAAAATATATATAAAATAAAAAATACGCCTAAAAATAAGAAAATAAAAACAAAAAAATGTTCCCCTTAGTTTCTTCTTTCATAAAAAAAATTATGAAAAATAAAAAAACAGGTACAAAATTTGTTATATAAATGTGTAATACGGTATTTACACATGTGTAAATTTAATATTACACATGTATATAACCAGATTTACACATATATAAATAACATGTGGACATTTTTTAAAAAGTATATCAATATGGTAAGCGTTGGAAGATAAAAAATACTGAATTTTATAGTTAAATTTTTCTTAAAAAAATAATATGGTGAAAAAAGTTATTAATGTTTTTAAAAAATAGGGAAATAACATATGATTGGCATGTGACAAAAAATATGTGGCTCATATTGGTTCATTTTAAATTATAAAAAAAATTAGTTATAAAATTAACCAAAGATGAACCTTGTTTATATCTATCTACAGTATGTCATTAATCTAAACGTGTATCCACTATGGACAATAATGTTTAGAAGAAGTTTAAAATCTAACACAAGATGCATTGCTTGAATTCACGTTGTAGCAAGAAAGCCAAGCTGCTCATATGAGGTATTAGCATATTTTAGTTTCCCAAATCATGTAATTGTCTCTTTAAATATTTTACCTTATCATCTTTTCCATTATAATTATGTTCCTCATTCACTGCTTAACTTCATGAAACATTAAAATCTCGAGCTTCAACTTCTCACAGGTCAAGGAAGAATCGTATCCCACTGACGACCCATAACTCAATTTTAATCCATGGAAATTTAGCAACTAGAGAAGTGTAAGGATCAACAATACGAATAGATCGATCTCGTGAGGAGAATGCGGAATATAATCGTACACGGTAAGACGATTGAATAAGAAGAATACAATAGTAACTTGAACACAGATATAAATAATATTCCTTGTATTGCTCTCTAATTTGAAACTATTACAATTGAGTGTGAAATCAAAAAAATGAGAAAAGCTACTTATTACAAAACAAACTAGCTATTTATACTAAACAAAGCTAGTTCTCGCACGAGATGTACTTTTCATGCGACAACTTGAACTTCTCGCGTGACTTGATCTTCATTATCTTGAATTGATTTTCCGAGCCTCTAGGTTCAACCTCTACAATCTCCCCCTAGGCTCGGTGAATCAATGCTTTAGAAGTCCATGTCTGCAACCTTGTAACTGGCCCCGCATGCATACATCTTGTCGTGTAGGGCCTTCGTAATCAACCAACCAAACTGTGCTGCCAAAAAGGGAACATATTCATCAGCTGCAATCGAACAAGCCTACAACCTCATCAAATCTTCTCTACCAAACTTAAGTAGATCCACAGGTTCGATGATACGGTAGTCTTTATCTACACAATGTATTAACACATGTCCCGTCTCCTTTTCACAACTCCATCACATAAGCGGCTATTAACTGGTACATGAGCGTGTATAGAGATTTTTCTCATATATCTTGGATGTTTATAAACTCTTATCTTCATTGGCTTGTTTGTATTTTGATCAATTCGAGTATCATCTTTAATGACTTTAGATTTAGCAATTTTGAAGTTGGTTTTGTTATGCCTCCATATTATATTCCTTAACCAATTACCTTTTTCATAATTACTTGGGTTAATGAACGGAACACGACCCATTGCATATCAATCTGATGCTCTGAGTGTATTAAAGTCATGTTCGTCTTGATAATACTCTATCGCTCTTGCTCTTCTTTTAGTCACATACAATTTTTCTCATCATCATACGCCCAGCTAAGAATTGGTTATGAGTTTCCACACCTTGTGAAAAGTTTGGAATCTCTCAACATGTGTATAAGCCAGCGGTGGAGGAGCCTCAACAGTAGTATTTCCGACATGACGTACAACACTTTGACCAGTTTGATCTGTTGTCATGTCAGTTGGTTCAATCGTACTAGTCTCTCAAACTATCTCCCCTTCCTCAACTAGAATGATAGAAAATAAATCCTTCAGGCTGTTTCCAAAAACAACAGTATAATCCACTGTCTTATACACCTCTTCAACATCAAGATCTAAAGGTGTATAATTAAATATATCATCATGAGTTGGTTTGGAGACATTGTTAATGCCTATGATCTAGAAGTACTAATAGTTGCATCCATATCTCCCCCTTGATCATCATTATCATCTTTCTTATCATTATCTCCTCCATTATTATCTCCTTCATCACCGTCATCCCCATCATCTTCATCCTTATCAGTTTCTTCATTACTGAATCCATTATCTACCATTTCTAAATCATCATCATCATCATTAACTAGATCAGGAATAGACATAACATGCTCGGGCTCCACAAACGCCTTTGCAGTGAACTGTACATGTTGATCCTTAGTAGCTTGAATATAAATATCCGATGACGGCTCCTGATCAATATTAGCGGTGTCTGTTGTCCTTTCTATATCATGCTCTCTTGCAGGATCATTAGCAGGTTCAAGATGAGCAGATTGTTGTTCACTAGATTCTCCATCTTTCGTGGTATGTTGCTGAGTAGACGAAGAATATACACGAGAAGTGAGATCTCTTAAGTTCTACTCCATGATCTAAACATAACTAACCTGAATTGTTGCTGACCCTCCTAACTCTTGATTCGCTCATCCTTTTCTTGTATACCCTGATACAAATTATCAATAATCTAAGTCTTTTATAACATCTCTTTCTCCAATACACTAACCCTCTACTCCAATGTAACCCTGGTGGGTGAAAATAGTGTAGACTCTGGTTGTTATCATGGTTCTAGAGTAGTGTTAAAGTAATCAACATCACCAAATAAGTCATCATGAAATTTATCCCACGATGGTGTACTCAAAATATCATAAGTAGAAGGCATAGATGATGATGTTACAGTTGTTGATTTTGTAACTATCATGGGTGTAGAAGCCTCACTAACTGTGACTGGAATATCAAGTATTGGAACATCAGTTTTTGACACAGTGGTCATAGGGATCCGATGATTTCTCAACACTCCTCGTCATCTACCCCTCCCACATGGACTTTCAAAATCAATCTCTTCCTTGCCATTGTATTCTTTCTCCTTTAAATAGACGGTGAATCCTCATGTACAAAATTAACATCTCTTTCCTCAACAATGCGTTTAGTCGAAGTTTGCACTCTGGGACTCTCTTGAAGCATATATGGCACATTGTCAATCTGATCACTATTAGTTTCACTCCCACTGTCAGTAAACCAAGTGTTTACTTCATCTAAATTAGATCTACTAGCACCCTAAGAGCATTTTGGTACTTCTTGAGGAGTACTAATGGAAGTACCAACTGTATGAACTTCAGTAGCTTAGCATACCTCAGTCTCATGTGGTTATGCCTCTTCTTGAAAACCTTTAACAAATCTTCCCGGCTTAGAAACTTAAGATCTGTAAGGTTCTATATAAGACTGGTGCATCCAAAACATTTAAAACATCCAAAACATCTAGTAACATCCAAAAGTCTATACTGCATGCATGCACTAAGTGCTGAGTGGAATGCTTCGTAAGTTTTACACATTATCTTAGAAAAATACTCTAATTGTAAAATATTCTGAAGCCAAGACCAACATATTCTGAAGCTTAAAGTGAAGTTTTTTAAAGCTTCAAGGACAAAGTCTTCCGAAACCAAGAATTGAATACAGATTATCTTCCGAAGACTTTTGAAGACATGCTTTTATATGATATACTTTGCCATAAAGCTGAACCACTTTCTGTTGCAACTCTGTTGACTCACCAACTTTCTTAAGTTGGTGAAAAGGTCCATTCTTTTGGTAATTGTATATTGAGGTGTTGATTCTTTTACTTTCTATTTTATGTACTTTTATCCTTTTTGTAATATATTAGGATGTGAGCTATGGCATGTCATAGGATTGCCTTTTGACTCTACATTGATTTTGTTGTTGTCTAGATGATGTATCCAGCTGGCCTTGAAAATATGGCCGGCTGTAAGATGTAGTATAAGTATCTCAGGTCTTTGTAACTTATCTTATGCTTGTACACTTGTAAAAAAAACTTGGGAGAAATATATAACATCCTTGAAAACCAAACACTTGTGTTGTTTTTGGTCTTGTTCAGTCTCATATTTGCTCATGTTTTATGTGTCAATCTTGTATTACCGGTTCCCTATTTGATCTGTTAAGTGTTCTAAACTGTCTCTCCTCATTGTGTGTTGTGTTGTAAGTGACCAAAAATCACTTAAACGGTCCTGTAATTCGTATCAAAGTTTTCTAGGCTCTTAATTATAAGATCTTATCATCTTATCAACCCTCACACACACAAAACACTTAACATCTGAAATGGCAGCTATCACTAAAGCTGATATGGAAACTGGAACCATGATAATGTCCCCACTGATCCCTCCTGAAGACTTTGACACTTGGTTCCAAAAAATGGAAGGTTTCATCAAGTCAAAAGACTCCAGGATGTGGGAATATGTTGTCTTAGGACCTTACATACCAAGCACCTCTTCAACTGCTGGTGGAGGTGGTATGGTTCCAAAGGTTGTGGCTGATTATTTTGATGAAGACAGAAAGAAAGTTGAGATTGATCAGAAAGCCATGATAGCCCTTCAAACTAATCTTCCAAACTCCATGTACAGTGGCTTCAAGAAATGCAAAACAGCTAAGTAGCTGTAGGATTCACTAAAGCTAATGTATGAAGGGTCAACTAAAGCCATGGAGAACAAGAAGGATCTCCTGAAGTAGCAGTTTGAGAACTTCACCTTTAAAACTGGTGAAACCATGACTCAACAATACTTCAGATATGTTGAGATTATGGATACTCTAGTGGATGTTCGAGTGACTCTTGAGAATAGAAACATTTTAAGGAAGTTTATGTCCTCTCTTTCTAGGCAATGGACACAATACTGTGTTGTTATCAAGAGGATTAAGAACCTTAAGACTCTTACCCTGACAGGATTGTATGGTATTCTTAATGGATACCAGATGGGGATGAACATGCAAAGTTCATCTAGTCACTGCAGCAATCAATAGAGTTCAGCCCTCCATGTGGTTGAAAAGGATAGCATAGAACCACAACATTATATTATATGCTACCCTGACAACTCAGAGAAGGGTCCTTACATCACCTTCCTAGAGACACCAAGAGAAGGCTACACTCAACGAAGTCCAACACTCTTCACATGCCTTTGTGTCTGCTGATGAGAGCACAAACAACTTTCTATTGACCCTTGAAGACCTGGATTGTATCCATCCAGATGATATGGACAGGAAGAAAGTTTCCAAGCAATGTAGCAAGTGGAAAGTTTGGGCTAGACAAAAGCAAAGTAAAGTGTTACAACTATAACCAAATAGGAAACTTTGTAAGGGAGTGCAAGGCATCAAGGACAAATGGTGGTCAAGTACAAACCAGACCAAACTACACTAAGAAAGCCACCCAGAATAAAAATCCAAAGCACAAAGCTGCAGATGATGTTGAAGAAGGAGGCTTTGATTGGAGCTTTCAGGTAGAAGATGCATCTTCAAACCAACCACCATTGATGCTGACCATGATGAAGCAAAGGTATTGGAACATCTCTATACACCTGAATGTATTGTTAAAGTTAATGGATATAGGTCCCACAACTTAGATATGAGATATGATCTTGACACCTTGAATATGTTAAAATTTTATTTTAAAAGATCCGAAATTGACTATAAGTTAAAGATAGAGGAATTAGAGAAAACCATTTAACCTCTTAAACATGAGCATACAAATTAAAGGACTCAAATCAAAGATCTTATAACTAAGTTTACTGAATGCCAGGTTGAGCTTGTGATAAGCAAAGGCTAGGGCAAAAAAATATGTTCTTGAAGAAGAGACCTTCAAGAACATTATATCCTCATCCTTGCATGCAAAAGTTTTTTATCAGAATAAGCAGTGACTGGGATCTAGTGATAGAGCTCCTCCACACATAATCTTGTTTGTAAGATCCCCTATGTGTGGAACTTGTGAAGATGAGCTTCCTCTCATAGACCCCTTGACTAAAAAGGATGAACAAGTGATAGTGGAGAATGCCTCTGAGAAGAGTGAAGAAGAGGATTCTAAAAAGGGTCACTATCCTTCTGAGGAGAGTAAGAAGACTGGGATAACCAAGTCTATGAGAAAGAACTTGATCAGAAAAAGCAAGAGAAAAGCAAAGAAGGCTCAAGAGATCAACACCACCTTCAACTCTAAGCAAAAAGAAGTTTTTGTCTTTGGAGGATTTGAAGTGGTAAAGACTAAAGATACTAACTTGAACTCTAGTACCAAGAGTTCTAGTTTAGTCTCAACTCATCCTAACAGCAAGAAAAAGAATGATCAGTTATGTACCACTGCTACACAGCCTGAACCATCTAGCTCCAAAGGAAGTTCTCACCCTAAAGGAACATCCACTGTATTTGCAAAGATGAGGGTGGAGAAGGATAGTGATCAAGTTCAGCTTTGTTCATCGAAGAAGGATTTTAGGAAGAAGAAAATGGATTGTGTCATGTGTGGAAGTGCCTCTCATCTTGCTAAGGATTGTCCTTACAATCCAAAAGGCACCGTCCACGTGACCAATAAAGAGACTTATAAGAGTTTCAAGAAGAAGCAAGCTTCATAAGGAAAAACTTTTCCTTTCAAAAGCTCCAAAATAAAGATGAAGGCAAGTGGAAAATTGCCTTCGGAAGATAATTTGGTCTCGAGAGAAGGAATACTTCCGAAGCACTGAAGCCTTCTGCAGTGTTAGCAAGATCTTCCAAAGATTCAGTCATCAAAACTTCCAAAGTCAACCAAACTTCCGAAGTATTGAAGGTCAAGTCTAAGCTTCCAAAGGTGGTGTGGAAGACAAAGAAAGACCAAGTGATTGAAAGTTCTCCATCAACATCAGCAAAAGATCCTCAAAACAAGACTATAGGATCTCTTACTGTTGCATTACCTTCAACTTCTTTTGATGAGCCCAAGACCAATAAGGCTTGGTTTCCAAATATAATTAACCATCTCTTTTGTGCGAGAATAGCTAAAGACAAATAGAAACATATGGATCATTAACAGTGGCTATTCCAGGCATGATGACAGGTAATAGGTCACTAATCCAAAAATTTGAAAAGAATGATGGAGGTCCAGTTGCTTTTGAAGTAGATGCTGGTGGTTACATTATTGGAAGGGGCAAGGTCAAAAATGGTAAGCTCAGCATTTAGAAGGTAAGCTTTGTCAAGGAGCTTGGATACAATCTTATGAGTATATCTTAATTTTGTGATCAGAGTCATAACATACTATTTACTGAGCATGAGTTTATTTTTCTCAAGCCCAGGGTGGTCATTCCTCATGATCATATCCTACTCAGAGCCCCCAGGAAAGGAAACATGTACAAGATGGATGTGCAAGAAACATCAGTCTCAAGCTTTATATCTAAAACAAATAGTGACGAGTCTTTCCTCTAGCATAAGAATGTGTCAAAGAATGATTTGGTAACTCGAATACCAAAGAAAGAGTTTACAAGTAATGAGCACTGTGTTGCATGCCTGAAAGGGAAGCAACACAAGGTATCTCACAACCCAAAGGAAAAAAACTCCATCACTACTCCCTTGCACTTGTTACATATGGATCTCTTTATCCCCACCAGTGTAATGAGTCTAGGAAGGACCTCTTATTGTTTAGTGATCACAGATGACTTCACAAGATTCACTTGAGTCTTCTTTCTTAGAACTAAGGATGAGACCCCTGAGATTCTCAAGAATTTTATCTTAAAGATTAAGAATCAATCTAATCACAAGGTCAAGACCATAAGATGTGATCAAGGAATTAAATTCAAAAACTAAATCTTTGATACATTTTGGGATGAAAAGGGTATTACAAGACAATACAGTGCTCCCATGACTCCTCAGCAAAATGGTGCTATTGAGAGGGGAAATAGGACACTGATTGAAGCTGCAAGAACTATGTTGTTAGACTCTAAGCTTCCTATCACCTTCTGGGCAGAGGCAGTCAACACTACCTGCTATGTGTAGAACTTTTAGTAGTTAAGACACATGGTAAGACTCTTTATGAACTTTGGCACAAGAGAAAGCCTTTCATTGGTTTTTTCAAGTTATTTGGATGTCCTTGCACCATCTTGAATACAAAAAGATCAAATTGCCAAGTTTGCTGAGAAATCAGATGATGGATACTTCATTGATTACTCTTCTTAAGCCAAGGCTTATAGAGTGTATAATCTTAAAACCAAAGTAGTTGAGGAGTCACCAATGCGACTTTCAATGAACACACACCTAGTGTAAATGGTTCTGGTCCTGACTGGCTATTTGATCTTGATTTAGTTACCAACTTTTTTTAACAAATCTTGTGAGAATGTTTTAGAGTCCATAGATATTCTACCCACAGGTGATTGTAATCCAAGATTTGAGCTGAGAAGACCTTCAAGCAACCCTACTTCAGCTCCAGCTTAGAGGCACAAAATTCAGATGCAAGAGCTTCAAATGTAGGAGAGAATGGTGATGGTGACAGTAATCAAGAATTTCTAGATGTTTATAATAATCCCATTGAAGACAATATCAATGATGTCATGTACTCATTAGATTAAGTCTCACTTAATAAGTGTGCTCATGTGGTAGGAGAAACCTCAATGCCAGATCTAAATTTCTCTAATTTGGATCTATCTCAGCAACTTGCTGTGATCCCTCAGCTAAGGATCCACAAGTCTTATCCCATCTCAAACATCATTGGAGATGTTGATTTAGGGTTAAAAACAAGAGGACAGACCCATGATACAAATATTTGTCTTCACTCTTGTTTCTTATCTCAGATAGAGCCTAAGAAGATTGATGAGGCTCTAAATAATGGAAGTTGGGTTGAAGCTATGCAGGAGGAGCTACTTTAATTCAAAAGGCAACAGGTTTGGAACCTATGTCCTCTTCTTCATGGGAAGAATACTATAGGAACCAAATGGGTTTTTAGGAATAAAGAGGATGATAGAGGACTTGTCATAAAAAACAAGGCAAGACTGGTTGTTTAAGGGTACACACAAGAAGAAGAAGGAATTGACTATACAAATGTATTTGCTCCTGTTGCAAGACTGGAAGCTGTTAGGATATCCTTAGCTTTTGTTGCATCCAAGAACTTCAAGGTCTAGCAACTTGATGTCCAGTGTGCTTTTCTTTATGGGGTGATTGATGAAGAGGTGTATGTCAAACAACCACTGGTGTTTGTAGATCCTGATCATCCTGATTATGTTTGAAGGCTTGATAAAGCTCTCTATGGGTTACATCAAGCACCAAGAAAGTGGTATAAGACTTTATCTCAGTATCTCTGTCAACATGGTTACAAAAGAGGTACTATAGATGGAACTCTCTGCATCCAAAGGCCTGCAAAGACTTTGAGAAGCTGATGAAGGATAGATTTGAAATGAGTGCTATGAGAGAACTTAATTTCTTTCTAGGAATTCAAGTGAAGCAAGTTAAAGATGACATCTTTATAAGTCAGTCAAAGTATGTTCAGGACATACTTAATAGATTCAACATGACAGACTGTAAGGTTACTAAGACACCCATAGCAAGAAACCACTCCCTTGGGCCTGATCTTGAGGGGAAATGTGTGGATGTATATCTTTACAAGGCTATGATTAGGTCTCTTATGTACCTCATTACTAATAGGCCTGATATCATGTTTGTCGTATGTGTTTGTGCAAGATATCAAGCCAACCCCAAGATGTCACACCTAATCACAGTCAAGAGAATTCAAAAATATCTCAAAGGTGCACCAACATTTGGGCCTTGGTATCTAAAAAATTCTGACTTTAATATGTATGCATATACAGATAGTGACTGTGGTGGCTACATCATTACTGTAAAGTCTACATCAGGGGGATGTTAGTTTCTTGGAGGAAGGGCTGTCTCATGGCAATGCAAGAAGCAATCCTGTGTATCTGCATCAACTGCTGAAGCTGAATACATTGTTGCTACAAGCTATTATGCTCAATTTCTTTGGATTCATCAGATGCTAGATTATGGATTCAACTTCAAGGAGACTCCTATTCATATAGAAAACAATAGTGCCATCTCTATCACAGAGAATCTCTTGTGCAACACTCAAGGACAAAACACATTAATATCAGGTATCATTTGATTAGAGATAATTTTGAGAAGGGACTAATCAAAATAGTCAAAGTTAACACTAATGAACAATATGCCGATCTATTCATAAAGGCTTTTGATGAGCAGAGATTTAAGTATATTGTTTCAGCTATTGGGATGATTAACTTTGAGTAGTTTTTATTAAAACATAATTCTATTATTTCTAAAAACATCTGTGTGTCCTAATTGTCTATTCCATCACTTACATAAACCCTTGTTTACTTTGGAAGACCAATAAATTTTTTTAAAGATATTCCTTAGATTTTCGAAAAAAATTTATCCTTCGAAAGATATCCTTTTACCTTTGAAAGAAATTTAAGTCTTCAAAACAAACAACTACTTGAGAGAATTTACCTTTGGATGAAATTTTCACAATATCTTCCAAAGTTTAACTTTTTCTCAACATACTTGTATGTTTTAAAGAACAATTTTCTTCCAAAAGCGATTAACTCTCGTAAGTTTTTATTAAAACTTTCAAGTATTGATCTCTTCTAAGGAAAAATTTTCAAAACTCTTTGGAATATCTTCCGAACCCAATTTATCTTCGGAAGCTTTTCATCAAAACTTCTGAAGAAGAATTACCTTCGAAAGATTTTCGACTTCCAAGAAAACTAACTTTTGGGTAAAAGAAAACACTTTTTCATAGGTGTGACCGACATCCGGATTTCAAAGTTTATGCTCTTTTATTAACTTTGTCTGATATCCATTTCATATATGTACTCAATGGTTCCCCCTCTTTTCACACTCTTCTACCTCTGTACCTTTACTAAACCTAACTTCACGAAGAAACCACCCTTGTTCTTCACTTGCTTTACCTTTAAGATTAATAAAATGGCCAACCACAATTGCAGAAATGATCTTAATTTCTCAATGCAGCTTCACAGGCAACATAATCATGTTGCTCTATTAAACTCTAAGAAAGATTTTAGTTTCTTAGAGGTTTTACATTTTCTGGCTCTTTCTGACTATCTCACCTCCCTGACCATTGATCATGTTCTTTATGAGGATCAATTGCTTGAATTTTGAAAGACCTGTCAAGAGGTCATCATGGATTAGGAGAAGGCACTATCTGCTATAATGCAAGGGAAGACAATCTTCTTCACTCTAGCCATCGTTAACACCCACCTTCAGCTAGATGATGAGGAAGGTGTCCTTTCCTAAAGAAGTTGTTAACCATTCTTTCCTGCAGATGGACTATGAAGGAGATTACTCTTTCAAGACCTTCAGGAAAGGGAAGGTCTCCTCCTAGTAGAAGTACTTACTTCATGTGGTCATCCACAGCTTGTCTAACAAGCATGGGGGCTGGGACCAGATTCTTGAACATCTCTCCTTTATAGTGCATGGGATAGTTCAAGGGGTCAAGTTTAGGTACTCTCAGTTTGTTTATACAAATTTGCTTGCTAACTTGGACACCTTAGAGTATTATATATTTCCTAGATATGTTCAACACATTCTTAACTATGAAATGTGCTCACAGTTAAAGGAAACTGATAATATTCTTAAATTGGGATAGATGAAGCCCGACATCTTTAAAATTTTGAAGAATCCAACTGTTGGCTTCTCTGTGCTAGAAACAATCCTTGTCCCTAAAATGTTAAGAGCTTATTGCTCAAGGTGACAACCTAGCAACACAAGCTAGTGTTGAACCCACACCTTCTACCTCTCAACCACCAAAACAACCACAAATCACCCTCACCTACCAAAGAAGATCCAAATGAACCCTTGTACAAGCTATTCAGACTGTGGAGGTCCCCATATTACCACCCACACAAGAGGAACTGGACACTGGAGCTCCTACTTCTTCTGAGGAGTAAACCACTCTCATCTCTTCAACAACTAGTGCTGAGGTTCCTCATGCTCAACCTAATGAGCTCATTAGCCCAACAACCTTAAGCCTTTACTTTGAGTGAACAACCTTCAAGGGAAAGTTACCATCCTTAGCCTTTAGATTTAAACTAACTAATTCCCAGCCTTGACTTCTATGATGATAAATACTTGGGATTTAGTGAGTACCATGAATCTCTCTACTCTTCGCCTACTCAAAAAGAGATGAGTGCTCATACCTCTCCCCTATCGAGCCCACATCATCCGCCTACCACTAAGATGGATCTCCCTAAACATGTTTAGGAGATTCATATGGAAGAGGCTCTTACTTCTGCATGTGATTACATTACTAAGACCTCAACCATTGCAACTCAGCCCATTGACACTTCTTTTGAAGCTGTAAGTGAGCAGAGGAAAACCAGCAGCAAGAACTGTTGCTGGTGGTGAGACTGAGGACTTTGGTCTAGTTATCTCATCCCCCAATAACTCTTCTCATGAAAAGGAGGGGAATTTAAGACTAAAGGTGCAAAAACTACCCAAAACTTGCACCTATTTACTTTCTAACGTTAGTCACCTTGAATCTTAGGTGACTACCTTACACAATAAGGTCAATGTTCAGCAACTTGAGATATCCTATCTAAAGGAGAAACTAGCTGGGAGACCTTTAAGAAGAGCTCATCCAGGAACACAAGAACTTGTGGATGTGATTGACCTAACTCCTAGATCACCTATGCAAGTGGGTGATGCTACCAAAAAATAGGAGAAAGTCATTACAATCACAGAAACTAGGAGTTCTTGATAGAGTATGGACAGTGAGGACTCACCATCTTCACTTGCATTTGTTCATACTCAGCAACTTCCTCAAGTTCACATTGATGTGGACTCTATAGACTCTTTCATTCAGTGTCTCTTTGAGGAAGGCATACCAAGGGTTGTGTCATCTCCACCTCAAGGAACTTCCAACTACATCATAGGGTGGAGGTATGATGCTGATAGAAGAGCCCTCATTCTTCAAAGAGTTCAAGGGCTGCAAGAGGTCTTCAATTCTCAGACCTTGAACTACTATGAAGGTCTTGACCTTATCAACATGCCACTTTTCAATCCAAGCCAATCTAAACAAGCAGGCAAGTTGGCTCAAAGGATTCAAGACAGGATTACTAAAGAGTTCAACCTTAGAAGGAGATAAAGGCAATCAGGTAATGTCATTGGTCAACTGGATGTTGAGGTAGACCCTGAGATTAGCTTCAAAGGGAAAACCTTAACTGAAGGCCTAGTGATAGAGCCTGAATGCCCTCTCACACCAACAACTACTTCAGAAATCCATTCCTTTGATGAGACATATGTTGGTGATGGTGTATCTCAACCTTACTCTGGCTAGAGCATGGATGCTACTCCAAGCAATGAAAGCCAAAGCTCTTTCCACCCTGAGTCACAAAGTTCTATTGGTGATAAAGGAAAATGATTTTAACTCCTGAAAAGATTAAGGAGAGAGAGGAAGAGGAAAAGCAAGATAAGGGGAAAAGTTCCTCTGCTGGGTCTGTGGCTTCATGGAAGCTACAATCAGGCTGCCCTTAGACCAAACACTCAAGATGATGAGTTAAGGGCAATCAGGATTACTTATTTACAGACAAGGAAATTTGATGTTAATAACATCATCTCCCTTCCCTTAAAAGAATTAAATGAACTGGCTGACATGGAAATGTCAAGAGAGAAGAAGGAAGCAGAGGATGCAAGGTTGCTCCTTCAAATCAAGGAAGAAAATAGACTGAAAAGAATCTACAAACATGTTCCTACTCTCTCTCCAGTTCAAGAAAATTTTATGCAGGAGACTATGGCTCCACAAGAACCTTAGGTAGCTAAAGAAACAAATAGACAAAACATGATCAACTACCTGAGTGCCGTAGGTCTCTACCAGACATCTGCATGATACGTGTGGATAGTATATATATTTTGATAAAGGTTTTTCGCACATATTCAGTTTTAATTGATTATTACTAATACTAAACCGCACACACAAAAGGCAAGTGTACCTGTCGTGTATCAATCAGTAGACACACTAAGCCTACTCAACAACCTTCACAATTGACTATAAGTTTTATGTTTTAGAAAATGATATGTTAAAGTAAGATTGTTATCCTAATTTAGATTACACTTCTGTAATTATGATGAATTGGTGGTGTGATTAAAGATATTGATTAATGTAATTATGTTAATATTTATAAAGGTGAGCTAGCGTGATTTCTCGTCTATTCGCTCTATAGTGACTAGGATCACGTCAAGCTGAGTTACTGCTTAGATTAAAGCCCTAGTAATGTAGGTAAATCTTTTGTGACCTTTTTGACATATGATTTCTAAAAACATAACTTAATGTTAAAAAGAGAGTTGATCGGGTTCCTTCCTAACATACCATTAATTTTAAAAAACCATAACCATTACTGTAGATTTATCATAAAGTTGATCATACGTTTTTCAACCGTGTAAGACAATCCTAATAAAAAATCATAAAGTTATAACTTCCCGTTTAAATGTAGATGCTACCCATCAAAAGTTTTTCCAGACCACAATAATATTAACATTATATAAATCACACCATTAGTTCATCACAAATTACATAAGTTTCATTAAATTAGGATAACACATAAAATTTAGCTCATAAGGAGCTTGAACATAACAACAAAGATAAAAGATAGTAATGAAATCATCGGTAAATTAGAACAATCAAACCGATGATCCATTGTGGATGATGTTAAACGATCCAAAGCTTCTTCTAAGTGTTGAATGAACACCTAAAACCTTCTAAGGACCTCCAAAGGCTGGGTTCCTGAGAGGGAACACCAGCACTTCATCTCTCAAAAGCTACTCTCAAAGTTGTAAATAAAGTCCTATTTATAGGCTTTACGGAGTGTTTAAGCACAGCCCCATTCCAAAAGGCACAACCACATGCTAGTACATTGTACGTAAAAATTGGTCGGTTCGTACGCTCAGATATTGTCGGGCACGGTCCCGTGTTCAATGTGGCATGACCCCGTGTTTGTGGTGGGCACGACCATGTGCCTCCTGGAGCACACCCCCGTGCCTCGGTCGGGGAACCGTACTTTTTGTCTTGTTGGACCAACAAACACGAGGGTGTGTTGTTTTAAGCATGGGGTGTGTTTCAGTTTGGGCATGGGGGCGTGCCTCATGAAGCACAACCCCATGCTTGAATTCCAAAACTTGGGTTTCTTCATTTTCTTCTTATTTAAGCTCTTTTTGTTCATCGGGGTCTTTTCCAAGCTTGAAAACACATTACGAACGATTTAAGTATCAATTCATCATTTTTCAGTAAGAGTTAATAGAATAATTGATGTGCAATTGATGTGTTTTATATGTATAATTTGAAGCACATCAAATATCCCCACACTTAAACTTTGCTTGTCCTCAAGAAAAATCACTCAAAATAGCAACACCACTAAAAACCATATAAAACAAGATACAAATGTCTTTCGAGAACTATACAAGCAAACTTGGTTTACCCAATTATAAACAGTTAAGCATATGTGGAATGATATCCTTTGAAGCAATAGAATGGCTTCTAAATATTTTTAACATGTAAAAATTCACATCTCTCACAAGGTGCACTCACACTCAGCTATATTATGGAAGCATACATATGATGAAGTATGACTAATACACTCAATTCCCTAGTATGAATACGTGTGAAATCATATGTTTGATAAGAGATCAAATCTCCACCTATGTTAGGTATTTACTTGCATAAATTATTAGGTCTTTGATGGGTTGTAATTTAACTCAGGTGCAGGGTATGGATTATTTTGGGAAAAAATGGCTAAATGCTAAACACAGCGATCTTGACTTATTTCATAAACTAAAAGGAAACCAATAAAATGGTTCCTTATACAATACTCAAGCTAGAAGGGATATGATAACTTGAGGACTCATTTATGGTCAGATCATTAAGACCGTATTGCATGTTCAAAAACTGCACCTCCTCCTTAACCCGATGATATACGTAGTTATCCTCTTTTTTAAGGTTTGTTCGGATTGGAGCCTAAAAGCACCCAATGGATTTGGATGTCGAATTCTTGGATTTGGTTTGATTTTTGTTGGATTTTCCTTCATAAAACTAGTTTCCCACAAGTTAGGAATCTTTAATATCATTTTTCCTTTCTCAAACACATATCTTGAAATACCACACAATAATGGAACTAGTTTTCTTCTTCTTCTTTTTTTCTTACTTTCTTTTTTCTCTATTCTTTGAAATAAGCCAAAACATGTCTTTAACTAAAAAGGGTTTTATCAAAGGCTTTTTTTTTTTGGTTTAGTGGCTTAGTGATTTAGGTGATGAAGAATGAAAATGTTTAAGCTCAACGGGGCTAGCTAAGGATAATGTTTGGGTAAGGATATTTGAAAATGGTAGAGGCTCGAATATCGGGTTTTCCTAATTGCCTAAATCATTTTTACGCAAGAAAAACTTATAAGGTTTTGAAATGCATACCCAAAAGAAGTTCTAATTCACATGCAACATAAGGCATCCTCAATATATCCATAATGAAAGAAAAAAATACATAAATGCAAAGCTTGGTTAAGGCTCACAAAAAAACTCACAAATCGGATGGAATTGGGTATAAGTATTTCATTTTAAATGTTTGAATATTTTCATCAACTCTTTTTGATTTTCAAGATATCACAAAAAAAATTTAAGATTATCTTTTGGGTTTACTTTATTTGCTTATTTATTTTTTGAAAACATATATTTATATTTTGTTTTATCAAAACATGTTTCAAGTTTCCAGTGATGTTGCCACAAACATTAAAATTAGAGTGACTTTTGTCAAAAGATTTAATTATAAATTGGACCTATTTATAAGCAAAGTATCAAGCATTTATTATCGTTTCCGACACTTAAGCTTCACATTGTCCTTAATATGATTCACAATAAATATTAAGTAGAGAAAGTCAAACAAAAACTCCCCTAAAATGATAAGTCACATGCGTGCAATCGTTTTTTCACTATGAGCTCAAAAGAATACATTGGGATTTGTCTAAAACATCACCAATTTATTTAAACCAAAAAAATAAAGTCCTAAGCACCCAAAACAAAATAAAAATAAACATACTGAAAAGTAACATAGAGCCATGTTTTGGTTACGAGTCCTTGGCTAGACCCTTCCCCACACTTAGTTTTTAATGAGGTGGAGGTTTATCACCTCCAAAAAAATATTAGTTGGTATATCGATTTGGCCGAGAACCGATGACCATTGACTTTAAAGCTTTATCCCTTATTGTTTTCAACTTTGATACCTTTATGTTGATAGACTTTTTCTTCATTTTTATTTTTTTTAATTTTCTTTTTTTTTTGAAATAAAACAAAATAGTTAAAAATTTGGATCATTTTTCAAACTACCATATGTCCCCGGTAACAACACCAAAAAGTTCAATGTGTGCGGATAGTATATATATTTTGATAAAGGTTTTTCACACAAATTCAGTTTTAATTGATTATTACTAATACTAAACCACACACACAAAAGGCAAGTGTACTTGTCGTGTGATAATATAGTGTTGGTAAGAATCGAGTATCAATCCATGGACACACTAAGCCTACTTAACAACCCTCATAATTGACTATAAGTTTTATGTTTTAGAAAATGATATATTAAACAAAATAACAATAAATAAAGATAGAAAAAGATAGATTGAGACTTTTGGTGACTCTTTCAATGAAGTAAGGCTGCTATCCTAATTTAGATTACATTTACGTAATTGTAATGAATTGGTGGTGTGATCAAAGATATTGATTAATGTAATTATGTTAATGTTTATAAAGGTGAGCTCGCACGATTTCTCATTTATCCGCTCCGTAGTGACTAGGATCATGTGAGGTTGAGTTTACTACGTAGATCAAAGCCCTAGTAATGTAGGTAAAACTTTTATGACCTTTTTGACATACAATTTCTAAAAACATAACTTAATGTTAAAAAGAGAGTTGATCAGGTCTGTTCCTAACATACCATCAATTTTAGAAAACCATAACAATTACTGTAGATTTCTCAGACTAATAAAAGGGAACCCGCAAATAATCAGAAAGTTAAGGTGATATGATTTCTAATAACCATTTATAGTTCATTAGCCATGAGTTTATTATAAAGACCGGTTTTGCGAATGAAAGTTGATCATACATTTTTCAATCATATATATTTTAGTTCTTTAACAAAATTGACATCTTCAAAGCTTAAAACACCATTGGTCACTGTATATTTCTTTGTAATTTTATGTCATTTATCTCTGACAAAGATAACATATCCTACGTTATTAAATTTTATGTTATTTAATAGAGATATATTACACGCATGTGCCTTGAACAACCACTATCAACATGCCAAACACTGTTGATGTTGGGCCTTAGTTGTTCCTACAAAAATGAATGAATTACTTAAATTTAGAACCCAAGCTATGATTGACTTTATTACAACATTTTCATCTAAATATGATATAGACTTTAAAATCATATTTCTTTTATCTTTGAAGATATAATCTTCAACAATATTAGGTTCAGGTTGTGAAGTTTTAGGTTTCCATTTTTTAATTGGTTTGATTAGATGTAGATTGAATTGAAGGTGAATTGCCATCATTCACATGTGAAGATTTATTGTTTATATTTTCTTTTTGCATATTTGTGTTTCTTTGAACATTTCTTTTATCAGTAAAAGAAATTGTTTGATTTAAATTCCGTTTAAAATCTTTTTTTATTAATTGCAATGGAATTGTGAAATCTTTGTTTGCTTGTTAATTGATGCTGATGATGACAATTTCTAACCATATGATTTGACTTTCCACACAATAATAATATTTATTCGAATACACTTTATGCTCTCGAGTTGGTTTATAAACTCTTGATAATAACTTCCACAATTATTATAGAATTTAGCTTTAGTATTTATTTGGACTAGAGATTCCTTAACAATCTCTTAATTCCTTAGTATTTCTTTGGACTAGAGATTCCTTAACAATCTCTCGATTCCCTTTTTCATTATGAATTGTTTCAGAAGATGAAGAGAAGTTCTAGGTAATGTTCCTAACAGAATTATTCACTTCTAAGGTCGATAAGTCATAAAATATAGCTTTAACCTTTTGACTTGAATGTACTAGAATAGGACCAATGTCATTGCTACCTATTCTACACACATCTTATTTCACAGAGTTGGCAATAGTAGGAGATTTATCTTTAAGGAAACTTGCATTTGTTTCTTTAAAAGTATAATCTTTTTTTATCAATGTTACCAATTGAAATAAATCGGTTCTTAAAATCAATTTTCAAGTCAGAAACTGATGTTGTGTCTTGTTGTTTTCTTTTTTCTTTAAAATCTATTTTAATTTAAATTTTAGTTGTTTATTCTACAATTTTAGACAATCATGAGTAGAAATGAAAACATCTAAAATTTCATTAATGTTTGATGACAAATTACATGAAGATTTCTCATTAGGAATTTTATGTTCCTTAAAATCTAATTCATCATCACTTTACTAATCTTCAACCAACCCTTCTTTCTTCACACTTTGTACAAAATAATTATCATTATGATATTTAATTTAAGTTTTTATAACAAGACCAACAGTCAATGAAACATTGACTAGAGTTATTAAGTCAGACTTTTGTTGAAAACCTAATCCATAGGTCTCTCCATCAGATGTGTAATAGATGAAGGTAAACAAGTATATCCATGATTGACACCATTAATTTTTAAGTCATTTCAGACTTAATTTTACCCTCAACCATATTTGAGGATAACTCATAATTTTCAATTCTTAATTTTGTAGATAAGAGTTCACTATTAAGACGATTGATTTCTAAAGAAATATCATTATTATGTGATGTCAAATCTTTTATGTTGCAATCTTTGTATACAAGTTCGGTTTAGAATGATAAATTGATTTGTTCAATCCTTCTATCTTTTCTTTGAAATTTTTCTCATCATTTTTATATTTTTAAGCTTGATATTAAAGTTTTTCAACCTCTAGAATCAAGCGTTCGTTGTTAACTCTATATCTATTACCATTTTTATACAATCATTTGAGCAAATATTAGTAATACCTCATAATTTCTCTCTTAGTTCTTTGTCTCTACAGGTATAGCATTTACAATGAAAGCCTTTAAATCTTCATTTCTTTCTGCTTTAGATGCCGGAGTAATCTCAACAGCTTTGATAACTTCAGCACAAGCAGTTGTTGGAGTTTCCTTAACAACATTTTTTACTTTTCTTTCTTCGGCTAGAGTTATCTCAACAGATTTTTCTTCATATTCTTCCTTCCTCTCTTCAGTATTTTGTGATTGACCTGGAATTTCTCAACAACTTTTTCATTAATCATCTCACCATCAATCTCACTTTCTTCTATAGCAAATATCCCTTTCAACAAATCATTGGACATAAACTCATCAAGAATGTTATTATCATTATCTTTTTCAATGATTTGTATAATACCGTAAAGTATAATAATAATAATATCAATAATAAATATACAATAATATTTATTGATATTAATGAAAAGAACAAAATAAGAAAAAATGGCTGTGAATATAAATTACATAAAAAATAATAATGCAATTTCAAAAAATAATAAATATATATAAAGCAAAAGAAAAAAAAATCTAAGGCATACCGATTCACTTGAATAGGTTTTCCAATTTTGACTAAATCTTCTTATTTTGAACAACCCGACTATCCCAAATCCTCCTCTTCCGTGATGTTCATCCGCTCCAACAAACACTCAACGAATTACCTGGAGCGGAGGTGGTGTCAATCTCGTGGAAACCATGTTTCAAATCAGTTTGTAATCAGCCACAACACCATCCATTATTAGGCCGCAGCTCGGAAGCATTTGGAGCATTGTAACACTCGAACAGCTCCGAAATCTTGCCAGATCCCTGTTAGTTTTGGACTAGCGACCCAGGTACCAAATCAATTTCTTCGCTTCTGTTTCTTGTTGTTTGTGAACTTGTAATTTCAAAGATTATAAGTTCAAATTTCAGCCTTCGCCAAACATCACAGGCCGTTCTCATTGCACTTTCAGATTCGTTTTTGTTCGATCATCGGGTAAAAAGTTTAGGCTTTTGTTCGTATCCGATCACTCTCACCAAATTGACTCCGGATCCACTTTTTGTTTGTTCCTTGCTAGCTTTACGGATTCGTGCGGTCCCTTGTTATTCTTAAGTTATGCTCCAGGGACTGAATTTTGTTAATAAGAACCCATTAATTGAACTTAGATTCAAAATATTAACCAGGCGGTGAGCTGAGATCACGACGTCTCTAAAAAAGGACTCTAAAAATTATATTAGTCGTCCTATTATATTATTATTTCTTTAAAGGCGTATGGATCGATCCTAGGTTAGTTATGTTGTTTTCTGATGGACGATTTATACCATTTCATTCAGGACTCTGATAAATGGTTTGTATGTCTGCCCATACTTCATTTCACTTTGGTTCACATGTTCGCTACCTATGTTCCATCTGTTTAGTTATTATATGATATGATTATTAACTCGGGTTATGTTCTATTTGAAATTATGTATTATGTTATTCTATTCTTTGTTATCGTCGTATTTGTTTATTTTTTGTTATCTGTTATTCCGTTCACTGAGTTTTATGCTCAATCGTGCTTTTGTTTTCTTGCATGTCAAGTCAGCAGGTTCATCCGGGACGGGAGTGAAGAGTGGAAATTGGATAAGAAGACTGATATCTATTTTTGATGTAATAGACTTTGGTTGGTTTTAGAGTAATATTTTTTTTTTAAATTTCAAGATTTTATATGTTACTCATTAATAATTATGGAATTGCGTCCTGGATCTTAATTACTATGATAGTGACACGTCAGTCTTCTCGGGTTGGGGTGTTATAGTTATGGTATCAGAGCCAAGTTCTTTCCTATAGAAACTTTTAAAAAATTAAAATAAAGACGTGAGGTAATGGGTAGACATGAGGTTTAGGTTCTAATTTTCCGCTTAATCTATACCTACCTGCTTATTCGAAAATCTTGGTTTTCATTTATCATGGCTCCAAATAGACGCACGAATAACCGAAATATTGGGAATAACTCTTCATCTTATACTCCTCTAGGAACTCTTGTTGCTAATACTGTAAATGCAGCTATTTCTTGAATACTCCATAATCTAATGACTCAGACTGTTCAAACAGTTGTCCAGCAGATGCAACAAGCAAATTTGGGTGGAAACAATACCGGACCACCACCTGGTGGAAACAACACAAGACCTCCACCCGGTGGAAATATCTCAGGGCTACCTCTTGGTGGGAACAACACGAGACCACCTCCTGGTGGAAATGCAACACCACCTGTGACTGAGAATCATGTTTGGCTTGAGCATTTTATGAAACAAAAACCAAGATCTTTTAGTAATGTTGCTACTCCGATGGATGCTCGAAAACTAGATAGCTCATGTGGAAAAGATATTCGAGGTGCTATGAGTGGACGATGTATATAAAACTAGGTTGGCTTCTTAGAAACTAGAGGAGGATGCTCTGGTTTGGTGGGAAGGGGTCAAACTTGCACATGGTGGAGAAGGTCATGCTGCTACCCTTCCTTGGGTTGATTTTTGCACTATATTCTTTCGAAATTACTTCTCTAAAGTGGAACGAAATGAGTATGCACGAGAATATGCATCTATTACCTTAGCCATAATTCGTGGCTAGATTCTGTAGACTGGCTAGTTTTCTCGGGGAAGCTGCAAGTAGCCTAGTGGTCCAAGCAGAGAAGTTGAAATGGGCAGTGCATGAAGGAACTTGAAGATGGATAGTGACAAAAAAGTTTAACAACATCAATAAGGTAGTTGATGCTGTTAGAACACTTGACTTATAAAATAAGAAGAAGTTGGCTAAATCTGAAAAGAGTCGTAAGAGAAACCGTAACGGGAACCCTATCACACCTTCTGGCAATCTTCGAACCAAAACCGCAACATAGCTGCCAGAAAGCCAAATTCAACAAACACAATAACCGCAAGGGTAATCAATGGAAACCAGAACAACAAAATTCTAAGCCTGTCGAAAACCAAGGTCAAGAGAAAGCCTCGGTATGCACTACATGTGGGAAACATCATTTTGGCGTCATTCGTCGAGCTTCAGGAGCTTGTTTGAGATGTGGAAAGACCGGCCATTTATTGAAAGACTGTCCTTATCCTGATAATAAAGGGAAGGCTGGAGGTAACACTAAACAACCTACTAATGGAGGATGAGTGTTTGCCTTGAACGTAAAAGATGCAACAAACAGACCAGGTATGATTCTTGATACTCCTCACATATGTGAACCTGTCGTATCTGAATAATCTAAGATTCCTACAATTCAAATTATGTTGGTTATCTATTTAGTAAGTGTATCATGGTATCATAAATTCTTTAGGTACTGTTTCTGGTACTCTCATGCTAGGCACTTGTGATATTCAAGTCCTTTTTTATATCGGAGCAACACATTCTATAGTTTCTCAATCTTTTGTTAAACATCTATCAACGACTCCTACATTATTAGGACATACTCAGAATATTATAACTCCTATAGGAAACTCTGTTGCAATCTCTCACGTGTATGAGGATTGTCCGATCCGAGTTGAATCGCTTATTCTTACAGTGGATGTGTTACCCATGCAAATGGAATATTTTGATGTTATCTTGGGAATTGATTTGTTTAACTCGGTATCATGTCACAATTGAGTGTCAGACTGTCGCACTCTGTTCGGAGATCCCCATCATCCTGAACTCATTTATCAGGGGACTAAAACTTGAAGAACTCTTCAGATAATTTCAGCACTTAAGGCTCGCAAATCCATGTTGCAAGATTGTGCAGGATTCCTTGCAGTTAAACTTTCATCTTCTGAGGAGCCTAATATTTCTGATTATCTGATTGTTTGTGACTTTCCTCATGTTTTTCCTAAGGAGTTATCTGGACTTCTATTAGATCGTGAGATGGAATTCACTATTGATCTTATTCCTGCTGAACCGATTTCCATGGCACCATGTCGTATGGCACCACTTGAACTCAAGGAACCGAAGGAGCAATTACAGGAGTTATTAGATCTTGGATTTATTAGACCAAGTGTCTCGCCTTGGGGTGCACCAATTTTGTTTGTAAAGAAGAAAGATGGAACTATGAGGCTTTGTATTGACTAGTGGGAATTAAATAAGATCACTATTAGAAATCGTTACCCTCTACCTTGTATCGATTACTTATTTTATTAGCTTCAAGGAGCGAAGTGTTTCTCTAAATTGATTTGTGGTCCGGGTACCATTAGTTGAAGATTAAAGATTCTGACTTTCCAAAATCAGCTTTTCGTACGTGATATGACCACTATGAATTTTTGCTTATGCTGTTTGGGTTAACTAATGCCCCTGCTGTTTTCATGGACCTAATGAACCGAGTTTTCCATGAGTTTCTTGAATAGTTTGTTATCGTCTTTATTGATGACATTCTAATATGTTCCATCTTAGTATCGTGCTTGAAACTTTGCGTAAAAAGAGGCTTTATGCTAACTTTTCAAAGTGCGAATTTTGGTTGGGTCAAGTAGCCTTTCTAGGTCATGTGGTCTCTATAGATGGTAGTATGATGGACCCAACGAAGATAGATATAAGACCCCGTTCCCGGGACGCTCACAGCTGGCCAATCATTGCACATAAAACATATAATTACATTAACTTTAATAAAACATTATAACGGAAACATTAGAACCAACATTTCATTTCCTTTAAATAAACACTTTTGCAAAATAATACATCATTCATTACAAAATATCGTTCGTTCGTATTACAATGCAAAAACGTTATACGGAAGAATGCAATCCCAAAAGAGCCAAGTAGCCGCCCTCGTGCCATCCTCAGCAACCTTTACTTGCCAACTGGAAACACATAAAACTCAGCAAGTGAGTTTTAGTTTTAAAAAAAATATACTTTACTTTCTTTTAAACCATACTATACTTTCATACATGATCACACATCGTACGTACACATAGATAATAACATAATTATCTTCCTTTATTGTTCAATACTTACTTTCTTTATCTCTTTCCGGATCAGTGTCATCAGTTATACCCCAAATGTATGCACAAAGCGAGTACTGGGCCGAAGATCATAATTGACTTCCATAACGCACATAGCCTGGCACCAGCACTGGGGCAAGCGACAAAGATCTCAATTGTATACTACACCCCAAATGTATGCACAAAGCGAGTACTGGGCCGAAGATCATAAATGACTTTCATAACGCACATAACCTAGCACCAGCACCGGGGTGAGTATCCACTATAAACCATGTACTATACAACTGGTCAGTCACAAAGACTAGACCCCTGCATGTATCTTTATGGGTTAGCTAAACCATACACAGTTGAGCTTACAACATTTTAGAGTCGGGCACCTCCGTACATTTTGTTTGCAAGCCTTTCTTTACTTTCTCTTTCATTAATGCATGCATTCTATCATTATGTTACATAATACTTTATCATTTCTTCCACTTTACGTTACATAATACTTTATCATTTCTTTCACAACTATAACACGTAAAGCCATGAGAGATAAACATACATAACATGGAACATAAACATAACCATACAAAACATCACTATACAAGGCATCATCATACATGACATAACAATCATCATACATGCCATAACATAGCCCATACATCATCAAAAGTCAACTTACTTTACCCCCGAGAACATCTTAAGTCAAAGCCTACATTTCACTTTTTCCCCAAAAATCAAAAAATATTCCAAGTCTTCAGGTGCATGGCACTATTCAGGCGCATGGTACCATTGGGGCGCATGGGCAACACTTAGTCATTTCTAGGAAATTCTAGACGCATCGGCACTATGCAGGCGTATGAGTGCATAGGCGCATGGGAATCATGGGCGCATGGGAATCATGGGCGCATGGACACTTAGTAAAGTTCAGCCTATTTCTAGATGTATGGGTACTGTTTTGGTGCATTAGGTTTTGGGCGCATTAGGTTTTGGGCGCATGGGAACACTTAGGCAGTTATTTCTGTTGGGCGTATGGGCCATTATTTAGGCGCATGGGCAGTCTATATCATTCTTAAACATCATAATTCAGTCCCTAATCATCGTATAACATGTTCTAAACCTAAACCGTACACTGTAAGCCTTATAAACACAACCATAACATCATCATAACACGTATATTGCCTAAAATCAAATTCCACCCGCAACACACACACATAAAGCATACGAGTAGACAATCTATTTTTCTAAAAAGTTTCATACATGCACTTCCAGCCCCAAATCAGTTTAAAACAAGTAAAAAGGGGGTCTTAGAACTCACCTTAGCAGCCTTTGGTTATGACTTCTTCAAAACCCATTTGTAAATTGAGTTCAACCACATAGAAACCCACCAAAAACACACCCGAACACGCAAAAACACATATAAGCATATAACCGAGGTTAAGGCTAGTTTAGAACATCATAAACTCATGAATTCTTACCTTTAATTCGACTTTCTGCTCTTTTTCCTCTTCAAAATCCGAATTATGCACTTTCTCTTTCTAAAACATCCGAGTGTTGAGTGTGAAGTGTTGATACACATATACCTAGTTTAGGAGCTTAATGTAAATGTCTATCATGTCTTACATATATGTAATGAATGGGTATGAATGAAATACAATATGTGGTTGATGCTTATAATGTTTAATATTTTATTGTTTATTGTGTGATAATTTATAGTGAACTAACTATATAGGTTTGTGGTTGTTGTGCATAATTCTTAGTCAATAATGATTGAGAAACATGTTCAAACTTAATC
>BJCM01268166.1:34692-50083 GCA_018326385.1 Flaveria bidentis
TGAACTAACTATATAGGTTTGTGGTTGTTGTGCATAATTCTTAGTCAATAATGATTGAGAAACATGTTCAAACTTAATCCTATGAAGTCCTCATGCGAATGGACCATGTTAATGGACCATACGCATGAATACTTCATGCTAATGGACCAGTCGCACGACTGAACCAGGAGACTAGATCAGTCGCCCGATTGAGACATAAGATTGACTCAGTTGCATGACTGAACCTTCAGTCGTGCGGATGGATGAATCGCATGATTCAATCGCACGACTGAACCATGCTAATGGTTCAGTCGTACGATTGGAAGACCCTAAGTTATAAATACTACCTAATTCGTGGGAAAACGTAACAATTTGAATACCTACGCACATAATCGTACCCTAGCCGTCCAAAGACTCAAGAAAACCTGTTCCAAGTTCATAGATCACAGTTGATCGTGTTCTAATCGTTCTTAACGTTTCTTTAATCGTTAGATTGATTTGAACTGTGTTCTCCTTGATTGGATCGCCTATTAAATAGGATTCCGCACTATTTGATCAGGTTTACGCGTAGAATCAGTTAGTACTCCGTCGTACACGGTCCCCTAACATGAAGAGAGGGTGATGGGCGACCATCACCTTTATTCACCAACTTTTAAAATCTTTTGTGCTTTTGACACTTTTAACCCCTTAGCTTGGGTTAAATTGTTTTCTTTCTTTTTCTTCACTTTTATTCTTTCTTTTTCTTCACTTTTATTCTTTCTTTTCTTTCTTATCTTAAAGAAATAACCGGGTGTTACAAGCCACCCCCTTATTTAGGTTTTGTTCCCAAAACCTGTTATTCCTTAAACAATCGTGGATAATGCTGTCTCATTTCCTCCTCCGTCTCCCACGTAGACTCGGATCCCTTCCTGTGCTTCCACTGTACACGCACAAGAGGAACCACTTTATTATTTAACCTCTTCTTTTTTACGATCAATGATCGCCACTGGTTGCTCCACATAATTGAGCCGTTCATCTACCTCGATATCCTCCAATGGTACAATCATATCCTCATCTACTAACCACTTTCTCAAATGAGATACATGGAATGTCAGGTGAATTCCACTTAACTCATCTAGTAACTCTAGTTTATAAGCCACCTTTCCTACTCGAGCAATGATTCGGAAAGGCCGTATGTACCTCGGGCACAACTTGCCCCGCTTTCTCAACCAAATGATACCTTTCCAAGGTGAGACTTTCAACATAACTCTATCACCCACTTGGAACTCAAGTTGTCTATGCCGTTTATCAGCATACGACTTTTGCCTATCTTTAGTTGCCTTCATAAAGACCTTGATCCTTTCCAGCTTCTCAATCGTAGCCTCGACCACCTCGACACTCCCTAACTCTTTATGGCCAATATCACCCAAACACACGGGCGTTCTACATCTCCTACAATATAGCATCTCATAAGGAGCCATGCCAATGCTGGCATGGTAGCTATTGTTATATGAGAACTCGGCTAACGGTAAGTGGTCATCCCAACTTCCTCCAAAGTCAATGACACATGCCCAAAGCATGTCTTCCAGAGTCCGAATGGTCCTTTCTGACTGACCATCTGTCTGGGGATGATAAGTCGTGCTAATATGTAACCTCGTCCCCATCACATCATGGAATTTCTTCCTAAACTTAGATGTAAACCGGGTGTCAAGATCAGACACAATAGACACCGGCACAACATGACTAGTTACAATCTCTTTGATGAAAAGATCCGCCAACCTCTTGGATGAATATATCTTGCGGATCGGTAGGAAGTGAGCACTCTTCGTCAAACGATCAACTATCACCTATATAGCGTCATACCCTCGCTTGGTACACGGTAGCTTCGTGATAAAGTTCACGGTGATGTGCTCCCACTTCCACTCCGGTATATCCAAAGGTTGGATCTTTCTATATGGCTTCTGATGTTCGACCTTTACTTGTAAACAAGTAAGGCACTTACTCACATACTCTGCCACATCACGTTTAATACCCAACCACCAATAATCCTTCTTCATGTCTTGATACATTTTGGTAGCACCGGGATGGATAGAGTATCCAATCTTATGAGCTTTATCCATAATTCTTCCACGCAGATCTCCAAAACGAGGAATCCATATCCGCCTAAACTGGGTTCTAATGCCGAGTGTGTTTTCAGCCAATTCCACGACCAGACCTCTCATTCTTTTAGAGTTTAGATGATTTTCTTTCAATGCCTCATCTTGAAACTCTTTGATCCGTGTCATTACATCTGAGGTCATAACCAACTGATAAGCATTCACCCGAATCAGCTTGGGTCTCTCCTTTCGGCTAAGGGTATCCGCCACCACGTTGGTTTTGCCTAGATGGTAATGGATCTCGCAATCATAATCTTTTATGAGCTCCAACCATCTCCTTTGCCTCATGTTCAAGTCTTTCTGCTCGAAGAAGTACTTCAAGCTCTTGTGGTCAGTAAATATGGTGCACTTCGTCCTGTACAAGTGGTGCCTCCAAATCTTCAGTGCAAAGACCGCGGCTACTAGCTCTAAGTCATGAGTGGGATAATTAACCTCATGTACCTTTAACTGTCGGGATGCATAGGCTATAACCTTTCCGATCTACATCAACACATATCCCAACCCCAAGTAAGAAGCATCTGAATAAACCACCAAATCTTTGCTTCCATCGGGTAACGACAAAACAGGAGCTTGAGTTAACCATGCCTTTAACTCCGTAAAAGCCTTCTCTTGATCTTGACCCCATACAAACTTCACATCTTTCTGGGTCAGCTTGGTTAGTGGAGAAGCTATCTTAGAGAAGTCTTGAATGAACATTCTGTAATAGCCCACCGGACCCAAGAAACTACGGATCTCGAATGGCGTCTTTGGAGACTTCCATTGCATCACTGCCTCCACCTTTGTCGGGTCTACCATAATCCCTTCAGGATTCACCACGTGACCCAAAAACTAAACTCGTGCAACCAGAATGCGCACTTGGAGAACTTAGCATATAACTTCTCCCTTCTCAACGTCTCCAAAACTTCCCGAATATGACCGACATGCTTTTTCTCGCTCTACGAATAAATCAGGATATTATCAATAAACACAATCACTGGTTTATCTAACATCGGCCAACACACTCGATTCATTAAGTCCATAAAAGCAGCTGGTGCATTGGTCAATCCAAAAAAGATAACGAGAAACTCGTAGTGTCCATAATGCATGCGAAAAGCTGTTTTAGGAATATCCTGCTCCTTCACTTTCAACTGATGGTAGCCAGATCGAAGGTCTATCCTCAAGAACCAACTGGCACCCTGGAGCTAATCAAACAGATCATCAATTCTTGGTATGGGGTATCGATTCTTTATTGTCAATTTATTCAGCTCGCGGTAGTCTATGCACATCCTCATACTACCGTCCTTCTTCAAGAATAAGACCAGAGCACCCTAAGGAGAGATACTCAGTCTAATGAACCCTTATCAAGAAACTCCTATAGGTTTTCCATTAGTTCCTTCATCTCGGTCAGAGCCAACCGATACGGTGCTTTAGCAACAGTTTGGGTGCCTGGTATCAAGTCAATCTGAAACTCGATCTCATGGTCAGGTGGCACTCCCTGTAAGTCTCTGGGAAACATGTCCGGAAAGTCACACACCACTGGTACGTCGGTCAGTTGTCATGTTGGCGTATCCACATCCTTTACGTAAGCCAAGTAGGCACTACATCCACGCCTCATGCACTTTTCCGCCACCGCCATTGAAATCACTTTCGGGATCGTCGTGACTCGATCACCATAAACCGTCACCAAACTCCTGTTAGGCGCTATTAACTGAATCATCTTCTTGCGGCACACATTATTCACCTTGTAGTCCGCCAACCAATCCATTCCAAGGACTACATCAAGCCCACCTAGGATCATCACAAATGGTCTAGCAGGGAACTTATGACCTTCTAATTCTACGTCACAATCCTCTATCATCTTAGAAATCCTGGTAAACTTACCTATGGAAGTTTCTACATCGAAGGGCTTATCTATATTCTTACTATTAACAGGCAATTTAGCACAGAAAGAAGCAAAAATAAAACTTTTACTAGCATCAGAATCAAATAACACAGAGGATAAAGTTTGGTTTATTAGAAACGTACTTGACACAACATTGGGGTTCGTCCTAGCCTCCTCCTGCGTCATCGTAAACGCTCTTGCACTCACCCTTTGCCCTTCTCCTCTAGCTTTCTTCACTCTTGAACCTTCAGCCTTAGGCTTCTTACAGTCCCTACTCAGGTGGCCCTCCTCGCCACAAGTATAACACCTCCTTACCCGCAGTTCTTTGCCACATGTCCGGTCCTCCCACAATGGAAACAAACATTGGATCCCACTCTACATTCCCCGGTGTGCTCTCGTCCACACTTAACACACTTCCTCGACCCCGCACCGGATGTGACCATACGTCGGTCATCCACCCGTGCACCTTTGTTTCTTGAAGCAGCTCGACCACGTCCAAATCGCTTCCCGTTCCAATTCAGGTCACCACCACACTTCTTGCTGGCTTCTGCCACCACCACAATCCGTTCATCCTTCAACCTCCCTGCCAAATTAACCGCCAACCTAAACGTGCTCGACCGGGCAACGATCATATGCCTACGGACATTCGCCGGCAATCCCTGGATATACCTCTTAATTTTTCGTGACAAAGTCGTCACTTGGTACGGTACCAGTCATGCCATCTCATTGAACTTCATGGTATACTGCTGATGTGTCATTGTTCCCACCTCCAGTTTCAGGAACTCCCTTTCCAGCTTATCCATTTCTCTATGAGGATAGAACTCCTCAATCACCAACTTCTTCAGCTTCGACCACCTCATTCTTCAGATAGCCCGGCTACCCTCAGCTTGGACAATGTTGTCCTACCAACACAGAGCCAAGTCCACAAACGAGTGGGTAGCAAACTTCACCTTCTGATCCTCTCGGCACTCGTTGATATCCAGTACAACCTCCATCTCCCTCACCCATCGGTGAGCAGCAACAGTAGTGCCATTACCATCGAAGGTATGGGCTTGCATCTTTGGAATGTCTCGTAGTTACAGCCTCGTGTCGCCTCCTACACAGGCTCTTCTTCTTCTTCCTCCTCAACATCAGAGAGAACCGTCTCAGTCTCTGGTCGCTCCCGTCCTCCCGAGGACCAGTTCCTCTCCCTTATTTCTCCTTCCCGCACGACCTTTATCACTTTGGTCATCACAGACGGTAAGATCATCTGCATGACCTGATGCACTTCCCCCACAACAGCCTCCTTCACTGAGGCTCTCAAGTTAGCACTCTCGTCCCCGGCCTCCAAACGAGGGGTCTCGGGTTCTTCATGAACCACCTCTTCGGCTCTAGGCCTTCTTCTCGTGACCCGTGGCTCAGCACCACCTCGACCACGACCTCCACCACGTGAATCCTTCGATCATCTACCACCGGCCATCCTCAACACACACTATAAGATTCAAACACTAACACGATCATTCAAGGGAATAGCTCAGCTTATGTCAAGTATAGTAAGTCCCTAGTTACAGTGGCCAATTGTTATTAACCACTTACTTTACTCTTCAAACCTCTAGAATTTCCTATCCTAACTACATCAGTATTAAAATCTACTAAAAGCACACACATCAGATAACATGCGCATAATGTCGGTTAACATTAAGAAAATACCTGATGGCACACAGCTACTTGGAGTGGCATCCCTTCACTTTCCGTCCCATTTTCAATTTAAGTTTAGGTTTCTTTTGAAAAATTTAACCCGCTTCACTTAAACTTTGGCTCTGCTACCAATTTGTAAGACCCCATTCCCGGGATGCTCACAGTTGGTCAATCATTGCACATAAAACATATAATTACATTAACTTTTATAAAAACATTATAGCAGAAGCATTAGAACCAACATTTCATTTCTTTGAATTAAACACTTTTTCAAAATAATACATCGTTCATTACAAAATATCGTTCGTTCGTATTACAACGCAAAAACATTATACAAAAGAATGCCATCCCAAAAGAGCCAAGTAGCCGCCCCGTTCCATCCTCAGCAACCTTTACCTGCCAACTGGAAATACATAAAAGTCAGCGTTGCTAAGTTAGTTCTAGTTTTAAAATAAAATATACTTTACTTTCTCTCAAACCATACTATACTTCGTACATGATCACACATCGTAGATACACATAGATAATAACATTATTATATTTCTGAACTTCTGTATCTCTTTCCGGATCAGTGTCATCAGCTATACCCCAAATGTATGCACAAAGTGGGTACTGGGCCGAAAATCATAAAGCATGCAAGCCTTACTTTACTTTCTCTTTCATTAATGCATGCATTCTATCATTATGTTCCTCTTTCTATTATCTTCCACTTTACATTACATAATACTTTATCATTTCTTTCACAACTATAACACGTAAAGCTACAGGAGATAAACATACATAACATGGAACATAAACACAACCATACAAAACATCACTATACAAGACATCATCACACATGACATAAAAATCATCATACATGCCATAACATAGCCCATACATCATCAAACGGAAACTTATTTTACCCCCGGGAACATCCCAAGTCAAAGCCTACATTTCACTTTTCCCCAAAAATCAGAAAATATTCTAAGTATTTAGGTGCATGGGCACTATTCAGGCGCATGGCCTTTTTGGGCGCATGGGGAACACTTAGGCGCATGGGAGATTTTAAGGGGCATGGGCACTATTGTGGCGCATGGGTAACACTTAGGCATTTCTGGGCAATTCTAGGCGCATGGGCACTATGCAGGCGCATGAGTGCCTAGGCGCATGGGAATCCTGGGCGCATGGACACTTAGTAAGTTTTAGCCTATTTCTAGGTGCATAGGTACTATTTGGTCGCATGAGGTTTTGGTCACATAGGAACACTTAGGCAGTTATTTCTGTTGGGCATACGGGCCACTATTTAGGTGCATGGGCAGTCTATATCTCTATTAAACATCATAATTCACTCCCCAATCCTCATATAACCTGTTCTAAGCTTAAACCATACATTTAAGCCTTAGAAACACAACCATAACATCATAATAACACATATATTTCCAAAAATCAAATTCCACCCACAACACACAAACATAAAGCATACGGGTAGAAAACCTATTTTTATAAAAAGTTTCATACATGCATTTCCAGCCCTAAATCAGTTTAAAACAAGTAAAAGGGGGTCTTAGAACTCACCTTAGCAGCCTTTGGTTATGACTTCTTCAAAACTCATTCGCAAGTTGAGTTCAACTGCTTAGAAACCCACCAAAAATACACCCGAACACACAAAAACACATATAATCATATAACCGAGGCTAAGCCGAGTTGAGAACATCATAAACTCATGAATTCTTACCTTGAATTCGACTGTCAGCTCTTGTTCCTCTTCAAAATCCAAATTTTGCACTTTCTCTCTCTAAAACATCCGAATGTTGAGTGTGAAGAGAGGGTGATGGGCGGCCATCACCTTTATTCACCAACTTTTAAAACATCCGAATCTTTTGTCCTTTCAACACTTTTAACCCCTTAGCTTGGGTTAAATTGTTTTTCTTATATTTTTTCACTTTTATTCTTTCTTTTCTTTCTTATCTTAAAGAAATAATCGGGTGTTTCGTAGATTTGTTAAAGGTTCTCTGTTATTGCTCTACCCCTTACGCAACTGCTAAGGAAAAAAGTTAAGTACTCCTGGAATGATGAGCGAGAGAAAAGTTTCGAACAGCTTAAGAAAAGATTGGTGTCTGCCTCGATTCTTACACTTACCTCGGGTACGGGTGTATACCATATTTACAGTGATGCCTAAAACTTGGATGTGTATTGATGCAACACAAAAAGGTCATTGCTTATGCTTCACGACAACTAAAACCTTTTGAGGTTGATTATCATATGCATGACCTTGAGCTTGCTGCTATGATTTTTGCATTAAAGATCTGGCTCCACTATCTTTATGGTGTTGGTGATATATTCACCAATCATAAGAGCTTGAAGAATATCCTCATGCAGAAGGAATTAAACATAAGACAAAGGAGATGGTGTTGGTCCAAATGATAAAATTACACTACACTTAAGAGGTTTAATTGTTCAATATCAACAATAAGAACAAACAAAAAACAATATGATGATGAAGAAGTACCCAAAACATATTCAAAATATAACAATCATGATCCAATACTAACAATATAACAAAGCTTAATATATTTATGTGAAAAACCAGCTTACAATAAACACTTGCAACAAGGATAAATGGATTAGGGTTTTGCAAGGATCCTTACAATGAAAAGATCAAAAACTATATATAGTAAAGATAGTTTTGTTGTTACCAAAACTATCATGCCAAAACATAGTTTCACCCGGCTGAGACAAACAGTTTTGTCGGGTGAAACTAGTAGTTTGTTATGAGTGAAACTGTGGTTTCGCTCATAGTTTCATTGGGCAGCAAAACTTAATTAGCTAACAAAATTACAAATGTAAACTAACATTAATCCTATTACAATCACATATAACCAAAATCTAATCTATGGTGAGTCCAACCTATATTTGATCTTCAATTCTCCCCCTAGGTTGGAACTCACCGTCTTGATCAATCTTCGTTTGTTTTTCAGTTTTAGTAACTTTAGCCGTCTCAATTAATTCATCATTAGCTCTTGTAGCTTCATCCTCGGCATGTGCACTTGCCTGTGCAAATTGGTTCATTAGATCCTGGACATCCATTCTCAACTCATCTTTTTCTCGAACCTTCTGCACCAACTCCCTCACTTCAACTCTAACACCCTCATCTTATTAGCAACCATCATAGACAAGCTTGCTTCTTTGCATGTCTCAGCTCCAGCCCCCTCTTTAATATGATTCTCACAAAGCACCAGCAGATATTCATCACAAAAGGCAAATAACTCCATAGGGTCAAACAACCTATATTCTACCTTATTCTTTATTCTGATAACCGCCTCCCTAGTATTGTTATCATAAAACCATTTCTCAAAGCTTTGAAGTTGTTGGGTAATGGGATCCGACAACCTCACCCTGCTCATAGTCTTAGGAAGTTTCACCTTCAGCATAATCCTACCTTTCCCTATCTCCCAATCCTTATCTTTCTTTGACCTCCTTCTCTTGGCCTTCATAAACCCAAATGTCTAAAAGTTATCATTTAGTCCCTTCTTATCTCTTCCTCTAATAACTTACCCCTCTCACTCAAATTAGAATCAATCATTGAAGCACACTACCTCCTTAAATTCCACTTAGGCAAGATCTTAAATGCCTTCCTTTTGGGCAAGTATGTAATGCCTCCCCCTCTTCTCTTAATCATGAACATTTTGAAGCTGGAGTTGTATTTCCAGCTAATGATCTTCTTATCAGCTTCCTTCTTGCTCATCCTTTGAATATTCTAAAATAATGAGGTTATCTCTTTAGGTTCTTTTTCCCTTAAAAACCTTTCTTCTTTTGACATCTCAAACACATCATTTTGATCTCAGCCCTTCTTGGCGACATATGACAATGGTCTCTCATCGACCTCATAATATTCTGGCTCAGAATCATAATCAACAAGCTATTCATCCTCTTCCTCCTCATCTTCCAACCCCTTTCCAGCGGTCTTCTCAACACCTTCTGCAGCTCTCTCTACAAACATGTCTTCTCCTCCAATTTCATCTATGTTCATCCCAATATCAACAAACCCAGGTTCTATCACCTCCTCAACATTTTCAGTCCTACCAGTCACATTCTCAGTCCTTCCAACCACATTCTCAGCCTCTGTATCATCTCTAACTCAAGATACTCCGGATGTCTTAGTCCTTGCACCAAAAGTGCCCTCTCCTACCCCTAGAAGATGTACCCACATTCAGAAATGGGTACTTACAAGTACCAGTCGTATCATCTAACTCATATTGAGTTAGGTGATTGGGCAGGCCGGCTGCAACCTTCGTCTCGTTTACCTCAATCAACAGTCTCTTTATCAGATTTTGCTGATCCACCAACATCTTTGTCATCCCTTCAAGCATCTCATCCTTTTGTTTCTCTCTCAAATCCTGATTGGTCAGTTTTGTCTTTATCATACTTAGCACATTCACTAAAGAGGAGTAGAGGTTCCTTATAACATCCTCATCTAGTCCCACCCTCTCATATGTTTTCTAGGGCTTTGTAAATGCCTGATGCTTATGCTTAGTCCTCCTCTCGGTCTCCCCCTCTTCAGCCTTTTTCTTTGATCGTTTCTCTTTCTCAGCCCTTACCTCCTATTCATTCTCACGAACATCATCTTCGAAGTCATAATCTTTCTCTTTAGCATATCACTTCCTTTTCTTCATGGATTCAGCTTGTTTCAGTCTTGTCTTCTCAACCCTCTCATCCTCAGATTTAATCACCCTTTGAATATAGTTTCATCTTTCTAGAGGGTACATGTTCTCCTATAAGTGTGTAATCTTGCCACTAAAATCATGCCTTATTGCATTGCAGTCAACAAATATGTGTGTGTTTATCTGAACCAATCTCTTGATTTCCCTATGTCTCGGTACATTAGGAATTAGATCGTCTATAATCATTTGCAGAAATCTTGGATACATCAGCCATTTATCGTTCTTTAAAGCCATGACGTTCTCTGCCATGCAATCAAAGATATGTTGGACAATATTAGCCTTCTACCCCCTATAGAATATGACCATAGCTTTGGCCCAATCAAGATTCAGCCCATCGGATCCACCTTTTTTGTCTAAGCACATGATAAAGACGTGGGCTATGTATCTCCACTCCTTGGACAAAAAGGACTTCTTAATTTCCTTTCTTGTTTGAAAAGGAGGACTCTCTTATCCCATACTCCTAAGGCATAAAAAATCTCCTAATTTGTCAACACAACCTCATCTCCACTATATTCTTGGAGGCTCAACACCCTAGAAATAATCTCTGCGATAATGGCTATATCATTCTCTAGTACTCTAGCAATAATCCTCTAACAATTGGCTCTAGTATTATACTCGGTCGTACGCCAGTGTAAAACCTGGTTATTTTTGGAAGACCCAAACAAATGTATAAAGTGAAGAAAAAGAAAGAAAATATATTTTACCCAAGTTAAGGGGTAAAAAGTATCCAAAAAGACAAAAAGTTTAAAAGTTGGTATGGCCTCCTAAATGGTCACACCACACCTTTTTCATTCGGATCTTGGTAGAGAGAGAAAGAAAAGGAGCAGAAACTCTCGGGTAGCTTGAAGAACAGAAAGAAACGTGTGAATTCAAGGTAAGAATTCATGTGTTTATGATGTTCTTGACTAGTCATATCCTCAGGTTTATGCTTATGTGTGTTTGTATGTGTTCGTGTATGTTTTAGTGGGTTTCTAGGTGGTTGAACTCAATTGCAAATGAGTTTGGAAGAAGCCATACTTAAGAGCTGCAAAGGTGAGTTCTAGAACCACTCTTTTACTTGTTTTAATTGATTTTTTGGGCGGGAAATGCATGAACTTATGTTTTTATAAAACAGGGTTTATACCCGTATGAATGAATCTGTGTATGTTGCTTTTATGATGTGATGTTGGGCTATGTTCATGCTTGATGATATTATGGTTATGTTTCTAAGGCTTAGAATGCATGATTTAAGCTTAGAACATGATTGATGAGGTTTTGGGGAGTAAATCTGATGAATAGTGTGCCTTAGACTACTCATACGCCCAAATAGTAGTTCATATGTCTGAGTTTTAGAATCAACCCAAGTGTTCAAAAGAAATGCAGATGAACAGTTAATGCGGATGAGCATTTACCACTAAGTAAGTCAATGCGAATGACTATTAGAGAAATGCGGATGAACAGTAATGCGGATGAGCATTTACCACTAAGTAAGTCAATGCTGATGAGTATTGGAGAAATGCGGATGAACAGTTAATGCGGATGAGCATTTACCACTAAGTCAATGCGGATGGAGAGAATGTGAATGAGTAAAGTCAATGCGGATGAGAAAGTCTAAGTGTTAGCAAATGCGGATGAGCATTGACAAATGCGGATGAGTAAAGTCATTGCAGATGAACAAAAAGGCAAATGCGGATGAACACTTAGAATATTTTTTGACTTTTTGGGGAAAAGGGAAATTTAGGCTTTGACTTGGGAGGTTCTCGGGGGCTATGTAAGTTGACTTTTTGAGTTCATAAATGATGTGATGGGCATTGTATGATGATGTTATGATGTATGATTGATGCTTATGTATGATGGTATGTATGATGGTAGGTAAGGCTATTCACAAGCCGAACTGAGCCGAGCCAGGGCAAGCTCGAACTCGGCTCGAATTTAAACCGAGCCAGCTTGGCTCGGTTTGGTTTTAAAATCGAGCTGCAAATTTAGGCTCGAGCTCGGCTCGGTTTTTAACCGAGCTAGCTCAGCTTGATTCGTTTTGGCTCGGTTTAAATTTTATAAACATAATTAAAAAAACTAAAATTCAAAATAAATTTAAAATACTACATAACTCATTAACAGTTTATATCAAGTTCACAACATATGAATTAATTAAAAAAACTAAGTTGAACTTCAATAATATACAAATAACTTTATCATTATCTAAATCAAATGAATAAAACCCGTAACATTACATACAACCATTAGTATGCTTTTAATTAATAAATTAAAAGTATGTTTGATTAATTTATTCTAAGATATAGAAATATAGAATGATCCAAAACAAATATTATAGTTTAATAATTTGCCAAAAAAATTGTTTAAATATATATTATATTCTAAACAAATAAGTAAATACAGTAATATATGTTATTTACATATAAAATATGTATATTACAAGTAAAATAATCCAAGTCATACCGAGGCAAGCTAACAAGCGAGCTAAACCGAGCCGGCTCGGCTCGTTACGAACCGAGCTGAGTTCAGCTCGTTTTCATACCGAGCCGACTCGGCTCGATTCAGTTAATAACCGAGCCAATTCGAGCGAGCTTTTTCCGAGCTTTTTTCGAGCGAGCTTCGAGCAAGCTACGAGCCGCGAGCTATTTGAACGGCCCTAATGGTACGTATGATGGTATGCATGATGGTATGTATGATGTATGTTATGTATGTATGATGCCTGGTATGATGATGTTGACTGTGTATGTTGTGTTCCTTAATATGTATGATTATTTTCCCTTGCCTTTACGTTGAATGTTAACGAATGAAATAAAAGTATTATGTAACGTAAAGTGGAAGATAATAAAAAGAGAAACATGATGAAAGAATGCATGCATTAATGAACGATGGAAAGTAAAGTAAGTTTTGCAAGCCTTGTATGTGGGAACACGCCCAATGAAGGGTGTTCGTCCAACGGTGTGTGGGTTAGCTACCCTAGAAGGATGCACATCGGGGTCTTTCTTTGCGATTGACCATTTGTATAGTACCTTTGTCGCTTACCCTAGATAATAAGGCCAGGCTGCTGTGCGCCATGACGGGGGGTCTATGATAGACCCTGGCCCAGTATCCGCTTTATGCATGACGGTGGGTATAGCACATGACAATGGTACGCCTGAATTTACCCTTAGGTACTGTGGCCAGGCTGCTGTGCGCCATGACGGGGGGGGTCTATGATAGACCCCGGCCTAGTAACCGCTTTATGCATGACGGTGGGGTAAAGTTCATGGCTTTTGATAGAATGAAAAGAAGTAATGATGAACGAATGAATGAAAGTAAGAAAGCATGAATGAATGGAACTTAATGAACAAATGATGAAGATAATAATGATATTATCTATGTGTACGTATGATGTGTGATCACATGCAAAAGTAAAGGACGATTTCAAAGAAAGTAAAGTATGTTTTATTATTAAACTAGAACTCACTCAACAACGCTGACTTTTTATGCATTTTTCCAGTTGGCAGGTGAGCATTGCTGAGGATGGCACGGGGCAACTACTTGGCATTTTGGATGGCATCCTTTTGCTAATTTTTTTGCATTGTAATGCGAACGAACGATATTTCGAAATGAATGATTGTATTAACTTGCAAAAGCATTTTTTATGAAATGAAAAGTTATTTTGATGTTCCGTTGCGATGTTTTATGAAAGTTAAATGTAATTATATGTTTTATGAGCAATGATTGGCCAACTCTAAGCGTCCTGGGAACGAGGCCTTACAGCCAGAAATCTTTGATCCGAAGGTCGCAGATGGTGGGAGAATAAGTGAGGGCATAAGCGATGGGTGACCTTTGGAGCCAACGAATACAATCTCTAAATCATATGGCTTTAGGGTGTGTATAATCCAAGATAGCCGTAATGTTGTTCCTCTCGTCGAACTTCAAATTAGCAATTTTATCTGAAAAATAGATGAAACACATTAGAAATAGAGATTAAAATGAATAATAAAGAATAATAAAAATAATAAAATTAAAGTAAAATCACATTAAATTCGCTAGGCGAAAGTATAGTTTTGCTAGCCGATACAGTAGTTTCGACAAGCGAAAATGTAGTTTCGGCAAGGGGCAAGATTTAGTTTCGGCATGCCAAGGCAGTAGATTCGGCAAGCTAAAACAGTAAATTCGTCCAAGCGAAACTAAAACTTGATCAGCGAAACTGTCAAGTTCGCACGGACAACATAAATTCACAGTTTTGCTGAAAACATTTGAACTTTCGTTCAGTTTCGCTGGACTATCAGTACTTTCGTAGTAAGAACAACGAGAGTACCGAAGAGTCACAGCTCAATCGGTCCTAAATGAGTTCTTTAAACCAAGATTAAACTACAGTCCAAGGTTCGAAACTCACATCTAAAGCTTAAACAAGAATCAAACACTCAAAAACTCAAAATCATAAGAAAAGGTCACAATAAGAGCTCTGAAACAAAAAACCATGATTGTGAGAAAATGGGCTCTTAATTTCGCAAAATGTGATATATAGAACGTAGTTTCCCTGGCAGCGAAACTATTTAGTTTCGTTCGTACATGCTTTGGTTAGAAATAAAACTTATATGCGCAAAAGAGCCGTAGAATCTACGGTTTCACACTGCGAAACTATCAGCGAAAGTATAGTTTCGCTGAAAACTTAAAAATTTAAAATTTCTATTTTCCTTAAAAATAAAATAAAATTTAAAAAAATTTACAAAAAAATTAAAACAAAAACAAAAGCAAAATAAAGAAATCAAAAAGAAATTGCCCCACAAAACCTCACCAGATTTCACGAATTTTTTAACGTAATAAAAAAAAGGATAGAGAAAAACGAGAAGCTGAAGAGATTTTCCAGAGAATCATAGATCGACATGATTGCTGATATATTTGTCCTTTTAAGCCCATGCCATTATCTTTTCAACAAGTGAACCGCAACTACAATTATCATGTTTTGGTTCATTTAAAAAACACTTGAATGACTCAGTCCCCACATACAATTGGCAAAGAAACTTATTATGTCCTCATGATATTTTGAACAAATGACATGCTCTACTTGATTTTTT